>JAZAVI010000495.1:0-92153 GCA_036326025.1 Chrosomus eos
GGATCTGTTTTTTTTTCGCTCTTCTTTATTCTTTTTTTTTAATGTAATATAGAAGTATCGGATCGGGACTCGGTATCGGTAGATACTCAAAATCAAATGACTCGGACTCGGACTCGAGGGCAAAAAAACCTGATCGGGACATCCCTAATTATCATTAGCTCTGATAAGGTTGTGTTTACAACTCTTTTTTTAAAAATAAAACCATATATTAAGATAAAGACATAAAATAGCTTCTATTGCTTAATAAAAGTGGTGCATGGATGTAGAAGATTGATGAAAAAGATTAAAAAAAACAAACTGAAAAAAACCTTTAGCATTAGAAACACTGTCTGTTTAAATATCAGAATCAGACCCAGTAGGCTATTACTTTATTGAGCCCCGATGGGAAATTCTTTGTTACAAGTTGCAATGTAGGTCAGTCTCGAAACCTCACGAAAAATGCATGCCATGGTCCGGAATCGGACACCACATAGCTCCACCGGCGTCCAACGACGTTAGGTCCACACTGTCCACACTGACTGCGTGCCGTTTTCTGTGTCTTTGCACTATAAAGTCTGTTTAAAGCGCTATAAATGCAGTCCATTTACCATTTGCACACCAGAAACGTGTCTGACGCGACGCTGCTGGCGACGTACAGGGAGGGCTATCTCGGGACATAGGCGCCGTTTATACATGTTTATATAAACATAAATATATAACCTACTACTGATACAGCAAAGACAACGTCGGCAGTATAGACGGCAAAGTAGGCTATAGCCTACAGATTATTTCGTTCTGTATTGACAGGTGCGATATTTAAAAATCGATAATTAGGCCTATTAGCCTATTTATTTTTTAGATTATATTTATATCTGCATTTGTCAAAACCTATAGACTTTCAAACATAAAAATATCATTTATTAATATGTGTTAGTGTCAAAATGACATCTTTTCCTATTCTATTTCGTCTGGAAACGCTTCCAACACGCTTGCGTGTCGCATGAAAAATAGGCGTCGGTTCTATTTCTAGCATGCACGCGTTTTCGGCGCGGCTCGAGACGCGCGTGTCACGCAGTGCAAGCTATAACCTGTTAACATGGGAGCCGAAATAAAAACGGAAACACCACGCAGCTGAGACGCGCACGCAACACAGCCAGTGCGCTCTTTTCAGATGCCTTTTGAAAAGACTACAATGATTCAACCCGCCAAAGTGGCTAGTTGGAGTGACTGCGTTACCCGCCACGAGCAAAATCCACCCGCATTTGGCGGGTTGGCGGGTGTTAATGTCAAGCCCTGAAAACAATCCAACCGCCTCCATTGATTTGCATTGCGAGAGGCTGCCTCCTTGTCATTTATGACTTAAGGTGTACAGCAAACAAGCTAAATAACCCAGAAATTTGCAGGAACAGCTGGCTGTCTGGTTATAACAACCTTGAGCTGAACACGCCCAAAACAGTGGAGATGATCGTGGACTTCAGGAGGAACAGCCCAGCACTCCCCCCACTCACCATCATGAACAGCACTGTGGAAGCAGTGGAGTCATTCAGGTTCTTGGGGACTATCATCTCTCAGGACCTGAAGTGGGACAATCACATTGACTCCATTGTGAAAAAGGCCCAGCAGAGACTGTATTTCCTTCGCCAGCTGAGGAAGTTCAACCTGCCACAGGAGCTGCTGATTCAGTTCTACTCAGCCATCATTGAGTCGGTTTTATGCACATCCATCAATGTCTGGTTTGGTTCAGCTACCAAATCAGACATCAGGAGACTACAGCGGACAGTCCGGACTGCAGAGAGGATTATTGGTGCCCCCATGCCACCCCTCCAGGACCTGTACTCTTCCAGAGTGAGGAAGAGAGCAGGTAAAATCATCACAGGCTCCACTCACCCTGGACACCACCTGTTTGAACTGTTACCGTCAAGACGGAGACTCAGATCACTGGCCACAAGAACATCTCGGAACAGGAACAGTTTCTTCCCACAGGCCATTTCCCTCCTGAACAGTTAACACACCTCCCAAGGCATACTTACATGTAGATTTATTTATTTATAATATTCATAACACTGTAAATATGTTCATAATCTGTAAATCTGTAAATGTTTATCTGGCTAAACCCAACTGTGACACTTTTATTCTCATATTTTTATATTTTATATTTTATTCTTAAAATTTGTATTATTATGTTTCTTGTTGTAACTTATGTTTCTTGTTGTATTTGTATATGTGCACTGGAAGCCTCAGTACCAAAACAAATTCCTTGTGTGTGCAAGCACACTTGGCAATAAAGCTCTTTCTGATTCTGAAATAATTTTTTATAAGCTGTCGACCCCAAAAACGGTTTGTTTCAGGACATAAAAGTGGATCAATGGAGAAAGAGCGCAACTATTTCTCAAACTACTCTGAGAGAACTACGCCCACTGGAACGCGACATGATATTGTAAAAAAAAAACAAAAAAAAAACAATCATAATTTTAACCATGTCGATTGCTTATTTCACCACCCTATGTGAACCTGAGAAGAGGAGATATATTCAATTTACCCATTCTTCCTGCTGATGCTTCACGTCTTATTGACTGTAGCCATCTACTTTTGTCTCCTTAAAGGCTGGCTTTTACGTTTCGGAAGCTTATAAAAATGTACTTCTGTTTTTTACAGCAGCATTTAGGCATTTTTCTGTCTTTTGTTATATGTTATAAGCCTCTCGCAATGCAAAGTCAATGGAGATGGTTGGATTGTTTCCCACCGGTGTGGGCGTGGCCTAAATACGCTCCGTCTCTACACAGGCTCAGCTGTTTTTCCTATCCTGGGGTGCGTTTCCCGAAAGCATCGTTAGCCAACTATGGTCGCAAGTTCCGTCGTTGTTAGCATAGTTCAACGAGTCTGTGTTTCCCGAAACCATCGTTCCAACGAACATTCGCAAACAGCATCGCAAAGTTGTGTGGTTGGAACGACAGCTCTCTCGATAATTTTTATAACATGTGGGCTTAATAAATTATTATCTTGAGCCAAATAAGCAAGCTGACATTCAGTACAATCTATATCTTTTATTTAGAATACATACAAATGTAATTTATGTCTTTTAGTTTGTCAAAAGATTTGAAGCACCGTGTTTGAAGACTGCGCATGTGCGAACGTGCTCTACTATGTAAGAACGAGCTAAATATTGAGTCTGGTAATCAAGCAAAATAACTGAGAAAATTTAGAAATAGTCCTCAGATGACATGTCTGTAATTTATATAAACAAATCGAGCATTAATTGGATCTCAAACCGTTTCATTAAAAGTAGTTATATTACTCCACCACGTGCGAGACGTCATAAACCAACGTGGTTGAACGATACTTTGCGACAATACGTTTCGGGAAACAGTCGCGACTAGCTAGTTGATTTCTCCAACGATGCATCGTACTATGGTAGTGAAGCAGCGAGTTATGGTAGTGAAGCACCTGGGTAGCCCGGATGTTACCATGTGAATATTTAACTTGAATTTTTCGATCTGATTTTGAGCAGTCGAATTTGAGATCTGAATTTGAGCAGTCGAATTTGATCAACCTGAATCTATTTTATCTGAAATTATTTAAGTTGATTTTTTTTTTGTATCTGAATTTGTGAGCATTGAAAAATATTAATCGAAATTCAGGTTTTTAAAATGGAAATCAAGAATTTTCGTAGGCCTATTTAAATTTCAGAGGTAAATTCGAAACAAATAAATTCAGATACATGGTTTCCAAAGTAAAACATTTTCAAAGCGGTGAATTCAGAGCAAATAAATTCTGAAATAAAATATTTCAAAACTAAGTATTCAGTGGCTGTTAAATTTCAAATAGGTATGTCTCTTATTTGCTTCCATACTTGTTTTTGTTTTCATTTTGTGAAATGCCAAAAAAAAACTTATCGGTGGGGATGTTACGTTCCAAGAGACGTATTTGGTTTGACACTGCACTACATGTTTACAATGTTTTGTTTATTATTATTTGTAGGTGTGACCAAGTTGTTGTTTGACCCACTTTTATTATGTTTATTCTCAGGGTTCAGCTGCTATGTTCCATTTTGAATTCCTGTCTGCAGGACTTTGCACTTTATATTTTTTACATGTTTGGTAACTTTGGTTACTGTTTGATTACTATTGTATGTTCAACAAATACACTTGTTGTTTTTCTGCAGCTACATTTTATTCATTTTAATTTAAGAAGTTTGATTATATTCTGTTATAGATTTGAATGCACAATTGTTTTTTAATAACAAATTTATAAGAATTCAAATATTTTACAATGTTACAAATACAATTTACAAATATGTTTACAATGTTAACTGTTTGATTACTATTGTATGTTTGACCAATACAATATTTTATTTATTTAAATTTATTTTAAGAAATTTAAATCTATTTTATTCTATTACATTCTATTTTCGATTTCAATGCACACTTTTTTTTTAAATAACAAATAAATAAGAATTCAATACATTAGATCATCTATGTTATTTTGTCTTAGTTAGGAAAGTGCGGAGGCTTTAGTCTCTTCCACATGGTGGAAGGAAGGTATAAGGTGGAAGGTATACAGTTTATTATTAATTCAACAATGGTATCGGGTATCGATAGATACACAAAGCCCAGGCATCGGAATTGGTATCGGGACTGAAAAAGTCAGATCGGTGCATCCCTAGTTTTAACTGAAAGCAACTTGCACTTATATGTTTAAAAATATGTCAGTACCATTGTTTTTTGGTCCAAGAGCTTGAAGTGGCAGGTAATTAGTTTTGCTGTACTTTTCTATCAGAATGACCTTATGTACTGGTTTATTTATTTAAACCAAGGTTAGACACTACTTTTATCAAAGCTGTAGTGATTTGTTCGAAGACCTAAAACAATAACGTTGTTGTTCTATTTTTCTATTTGAAGTTTATGTGACCATTTCTGATGATGAAGGAGATACAGTTCTGGGTGACACACAACCACTCTCTGTTCAAAAGGTGCTCCAGTGGATAACAGGGCAGTCCCACATACCTATCCTTCCAGATGAAAAGAGTCAGTTCAAAATTGCATGTAATTTTGATCATGATTGCATAGAACGACTTGGAAATCACTCTGTATGTTATCCAGTTGTTAGTGCCTGCACTTGTACAGTAACATTTCCTGTTAAACACACAAGCACATACCAGGAGTTTAAAAAAATTATGAGTGATGCTGTTAGATATGGAGGAGGATTCTTCAGAGTTTAAAGCATGGTAGTCAGACAGATCTATCAACACAGCTCATTGTTTACAGCAGTTTATTTTTTGTTTAATAACAGAACTTTAGACAATGTTGCACTTTATCCTGTTTCTGTGGTTAATACAATAATAGGTCTCTGGAGATTTGCACTGCTGTTGATTTGCATTACTTAAGTCACTACAAATGAGACCTGTAATATATAGAAAGTTCTGTAAACTTGTTGCAATTATTTTTTTTACAGCTGTTTTCAAATGACAGCTACAGTAGGTTACCAAGCAGAATAATACTTGAATTTCGGGGTGTATTTGCTGCCTTTAACCGCGACAATCACAGACTTTGAAAAGTGTCCATTTATTCTCTCTATTGCGTAAACTGCCGCTGCGCCGCGGCTTATTCAGAGCGATTGAAAGCTGGTAGCAGATGAATTCAAGTGAAATGTAGTTAAAATAATTCATCACAATACTTAAATTAAATTGAATAAATAATGAAAACATTTCCATATAAAAGATTGCAATGGAAACATATTACGGCTACATCAATGAGGCTTTGCAAGAGCATAAGACGTTAATGTAACAGCGTTCAGGCGGTAGCTCTGTGGTTAACGCAACGACACGGAGATCCAAGAGACCCGAGATCGAATCTCAATATAACATTATGTTGGCCGACAGCATTAATCTTTAACCGTTCTTGATGCTTAAATAGGTAACTGTTTATTAGCGAGTTTATTAACTGTTTATTTATTTAAAGTCAAGCGTTTTGTTTAATGATCAATGGCACATTACAACATTGCTACATGTAGAGCCGCTGCACAGACGACAAAACTGTTGAAGGAAGATTGTTAGCCGATTGCGAAAATGAAAATGAAGAAGCTCGTCTTTAGTCTGCTAAATTATTGTGTAATGTAAAAAACACTACAAATACTTAATTTGGAACCCCATTGAACAATTCAAGGTTTAAATAACGTGGTGGGACAGTTTAAAAAAAAATTAAAACAAATTATTTAGACTTTATTTCCATGCAAAAAAGAAACACAGAATCTTATTCTTGCTACATTTTAAATTTGTTTTGCCAAAGAAATTGCAGCTAAATTAAACGAAACGGTAGGCTACAAATCGAAAATATAGTCCAAAGCAACATAAATTAAAAACATGAGTTTTGCCTCTCTCGCGCTGGATCTCAGCAAGTTTATTTAGTCTCCCTTGCTCAAACATTCTTAAACTCTACAAAACCAGTTGAAACAACTGGATTGAACACTTCAATTTAAATTTGTGTGTGAAAAAACTTTAAATAGGCTACAATAAATAAACTACAATATTTAGAATTTAATAAAATATGGGGACACATCGAGAGATGTATCCTTAAAATAATTTTGTCTTTGCCATCGGGCTGGCTATCCGACACTCTCCATATGAAAGAGGAACATTAACACCTCCTATTGTCCTGCATCACTCTGAACTGTCCCTCCAAACCCCCCATAGGCTCTCTGAGTCTGAGACTGACTTAAAATAAAGAGAAGTCGTAATTCACACTTAAATCGCTCTTCTATACATTAGCATTAGGCTATTGAAGTGTTGATAATGAAGGAATTAAATGATTTAAGCTACATGTAGTGATATTTCTGTCATAAAAGTTTATTACTAAATATTTCATTATTTTAAATAGGCCTAATTTAAGAAATAAAACTGGTTTGGGACAGCTTTTTCTAAGCAAAACTAAATATAATCTTCAAACGCATTCATTTTGTTGTCATGAACAAAATGCTCAGCTCAATATTAAATTTCACAGGGATCTTTGGATCCAGGCATGCAAATTGTGAATTAGTTCTTTTTTAAATTATTATTTATTCAAATAAACCTTGGTAAACCATTTATTAGCCTAAATATTTAGACATTTAAAGGCTTTAGACATAGCCGATTTCCTATCGTGACTGAGCTGAGGCAAGTGGCTTTCGGTTCATTTTTGTGACGCACAGTTCCCGGAGACCCGAGACGACAGATAAACTTTTGTCGTTAGCCTAAAAAAAGTTTACAGTTTTGAACGATGTAGGCTACTCTACTCTTATCTCTATGACCAAAAAAATCACGTATAGCCTATTAAGTTATTTTAGCTGTTATGAGAAAAATAAATCAAATGAACGCGCTGCCTCGTTTGTCGAAAACTTTACTTACAACCATGTTTTTAAAAACTCTATGTAGGCTATAGGGAATAAAACAAATATAGATATATATAGGCTAGGCCTATATATATATATATTTTTTTTTTTACAAAACTGCTTTTGAACGATTGGTATTATTATAGGTTTTATGACAAAAAATTATGAAGCCTATTAAGTTATTTTAGCAGAAAAATAAATTTAAGTGAACACGCCGCTGCGTTTGTCGAACTCTAATTCAATGGCAGAATAAAACCCCATTTTAGAATACGCACTAGGCGTGGTGTGTCAAAATACTTAATTATAAACTATTAAGTTATTTTAGCAGAAAAATAAATTCAAGTGAACACGCCGTTGCGTTTGTCAACTCTAATTCAATGGCAGAATAAAACCCCATTTTAGAATACGCATAGGCGTGGTGTGTCAAAATACTTAATTATAAACTTCAATATTTAGTTCAAAACCAGCTCAAAACACTTTGTGACATTTTAAAAAGCCATGAATGTATTAAGGCCACTGGAACCAGAATCGTACTGAAACGCACTGCATGTTATCTCTCAATACAGGAGCAGAAACGCCGGTTCAGATTTTATTGTTTGTTGTTTAAACGTGCGTGTTGTATATTTAAAAAAACTATATATTGATATGGTCTATTTAGGGTAGGCCTATAGCATTGATTCGCTACTGTGGAGGGAGGTAATCACCCACCGGCGAATCGCACCTTGCTTAACCATGTTTTTAAAAATTCTTTCTGCATGTAACCCCGTGAAGTTTTATTTTTTTAAAAAAATTTTAACAGAACTGTTTTTGAAGACGTAAATTCAGTCAATCTGTTGGATGAGATTTGTTCCTTAGTGTAAAATGGAAATGCATGGTAATTATTTAAAAAACATGTTTATTCGGGTTTTGAACCCGTGTTTTTGTACTGCTTAAACCTTCAGCTCTACCACTCGACCACAAGATCAGTCAGTGTGCACATACAAGAGAGAAGCACTCTTCAATCTTCTCATTCCTCAATAGTTTAGCGTCATTACGTTTTTCTTTTGCTAAATGTCCCTTTGCGCCACCTGGCGGTCATTTCGCGAATGACTTTGAAATGCCACTGGGTTTTTTTTGCCGCGGCGGTAATAGGCATTCTGGTTGGCAACCTACTATATTGAGAAGTGTTCTGTTTCACTTTGACAATTTTTGAACAAAAAGTAAACAAAAAAAGTGTTTGTGTTAATGTGTGTAGTAGTTCCTTATTGAGCTATACTATTGAGAAATTGGATGTACAAGTCTCGACCATGTGAAGGAGAGGAAGAAAGAGGGTCAAGAACTCTCTGCAGCTCGGTCAATGCTTGCTCTTCAAGTGGACATTATATTTCAGGGACCACAACGGCACCAGTAGTATTCTCTTGCAGTATGGCGCTTTCCCAGTCTATGCCTGGATCTTGAAGATCCTATAAATTCATAGAAAAATAGAAAGTAATATTATTGTTCACTGATGGTTTAATACTCAACTACAGGTTTACATTTCTAGTGTGCTGATATGTAGCTTAAAAAAGCCTTACAAGTGTGTGTCTTATCACTAGAAACAAATTCAATTTAGTTAAAGGGATAGTTCACCCTCCCAAAAAATCGAAATTCTATAATTTACTCACCCTCAAGTTGTTCCAAACCTGCATAAGTTTATTTATTTTGTTGGAAACATAATATATTTTGAAGAATATGGGTATACAATAAGAATACACTACGTTTTGGGTCACATATTAAATATCTGAGGCAATAAGTGAAGCACTTAAGAAAAAAATAGGATTTTATTTTAGAAACAAATCAGGTTTTCCTTTTAATGTGAGAAAGAAACTAGTGTCTGCTACCTTTTTACCAGTTCTTGACTATGGGGATGTAGTATATCAGCACGCCCCCTCTTACCTTCTTGTCTCTCTGGATGCTCTGTACCATGGTGCTTTGAGATTTATAACTGGATGCAGATTTTCGACACACCATTGTGACCTATATAAAATGGTTGGTTGGTCGTCGTTGAGTGTTGGAAGGAAAAAGCACTGGTACCAATTGATTTACAAAGCTATATTGGGTTATTTACCCCCTTATCTTTGTTGTCTTATTAAACAGGAGTCACCTGGTAATTACTCATTACGTTCTAAATCGACCTACAATTTGCGTGTGCCTTTTGCCAGAACCGAGATGGGTAAAACCTCTTTTAAATATGCCGCAGCATCGGATTGGAATCTTCTCCAGACTGAGATGAAGTTAAAAAATTTAGTATCTTATGGTCAATTTAAATATTTATTAGATAATCATCAGAGTAAATTAATAGTGTGTAAATGTTTGTAACCAGATGCATTTTTATATATATATTATATATATTATATATATATATATATATATATATATTATATATATATTATATATATATATATATATATATATATATATATATATATTATGTAATGAGATTTGTTTATGTTTGTGTGTTGTAACTTTGATGTAAAATGTCTATGTAAACTAAGCTGCTTATCTTGGCCAGGACACTCCCGAAAAAGAGATTTTAATCTCAGTGAGTCTTCTTTCCTGGTAAAATAAAGGTTATATATATCTTTGGGTTTGCATTCTTCAGCAACCGTTGACCAACCAACCAAAGCGATTCAGTTTAACGTTTGTTCTCTTCAGCTTCAGCTCGCGCAGCTCACACAGCAATGTCATTTGAAACAGTAATGCTATTAAAGATGCTTACTATTAGGCTACTGTAATATTAAAATTGTTTAATTTTTTTCAAAAACATTGCGTTATAATTAATAACTAACATTATTTTGTTCTCGTATTATTTTCATCAATGATATGGTTTGATTAAAATAATTTCTGTATTGTCTGTGCGGAGGCGATTCCTTTTTATTGATCCATATGGCACATGCATTTTGTTTCTTTATATGCACCCCAATGTTATCCTATAATGACTTGTTTGCAATATTAAGGTATTTTATTTTTTGTTAGGCAATAGATTTTTTTGATAACACTTTACAATAATGTCTCATTTGTTAATGCATTAAGTAACATAGCAATAGCCTTAATTGTTAGTTAATAAAAAATGTGTTCATGTTAGTTCTAATGTTAGATAAAACTTTCTTAAAAATGTCTTATAAAATTGTTGGTTCATGCTAACTAATGCTAACAAAATTAAAACTTATTATAAAATGTTACCATTTTTTAATAAAGAAAGTTGCCCAGTGTAAAATTAATTGTAAAAGTTAAGTAATCTTACACTGGTTCAAACTAGGCTAAAGTATATGTTTGGTTTATGTTAAAAGTGTTTGAGACAAGAATTTTAATTGTGAGCCTTTTGTTTATGTATACAGGCTATCAAAGTATATACAAAATTTTATTTATATTTATCGGCCAATATATCGGTTATCGGCTTTCAAATGTAAAGAATTATCGGTTATCGGTATCGGCCAAAATGTTTATATCGGTGCATCCCTAGTAAGAATAAATTCATTATTAGGCAAAATTGGACAGTCCTTTGATTTTTAACTAGACTTTTCTTGACTAGCCTCTGATGTTCCACCACTAGTACAATATAATATTACACTCAAAGACTTTATTAGGCCAGAATCCGATGTATTATGCCCTCAACATCTACTTCATACATGAATTCCAATGTAAACATTATACTATACCTTATCAGTTTATGATTGGTATCAATATGGACCAAGGAAAGGGGACCTCGCACAGAATGGCTTCTCCGTACTACACATCCTAGTTGTGTGAGCCGTGAAAAGATGCCCACTGCATCGGATCTATGCATGGATGCCATCATTCTCCACCATTGAACATGGAGTCCCTTTGAAACCAGATGTACCTGAACCATGCGGTAACCAGCATTTGGCATTTGAGACTTGATATATGAAATTACATTATCTAGCTCAGGGTCTGTGATGGTGCTGTATGTTCCTCTAACAGAAAGATCATATTCTTTCATTCTCCTCTGAACTGTACTTGTAGAAACACCAAGGCATCTGGCAATGCAAGAAACAGGTAGATACACAGATACACATCTACCTGTTTCTTGCCAAATGCTGGTTCATGCCAAATGCTGGTTACCAGCAAATCTTTTACAGCAAATCTTTAGTTTTTCACTCTCAATTAAAATTTTTGGGCATCCAGCACCTGGACCAACGACTCTTTCCACTTCCACACTTGGCACACATGAGGCTTCAGTCTCAGACCTTTCCAGGTGATAAAGATTTCGTAGTCCACAGGGATTAAAGTGAAAAAAATTCTTCTGACTGAAATTTTTTTCACTATATATTCAGTATATTTTTTTCGCTTTAATATTGCCATTTTCCATATTTTAAAAGCTATTTTAATCTATGAAAAACAATTACTTATCTTGACAAATAATCAACCATCTACATAACTTTTCAGTGCATGTTTTTATTTATCTTATAAGACCAAACAATGCTAAACTATATTAATATAATATATGGTTTGTTCCATGTCAAATCGTTTTGGCTGAGGGCAAAGTGAAGTTTCATAACTTTATATATTTAGGCTATTTAACTTTAACTTTATTAGAGAGCTGACTTATGTTTGACTGAATTGTTTGATTTATTTCTCATTGTATAGCTTATTATAGCCTACCTATTAGGCTACTTATACTTTTGAACGGGATATTATTGATCATTAAAACTGACATTTAAAAAAAAGAGACAGGGTTGTGTAATTTTATATATTCTAAAATATATAAAATATTCTTTATATATATATTTATTATGCATTCTGATAGATGGATAGATAGATTGCCACACCCTAAGGAGCCGAATGATTTCAGATGGAGCGGCTGCTGTTACACCACCTCAGACCACAGGTCCGCCATGCGCTCGACCCTCTGCAGTTTGCGTATCAGGAGAGGCTGGGGGTAGACGACGCCATTCTCTATCTGCTCCATCGGTCTTTTTCGTTGCTGGATAGGGGTGGCAACGCTGTGAGAATAATGTTTTTTGATTTCTCCAGTGCATTTAATACCATCCAGCCCCCTCTACTGAATGACAAACTGAAGGGGATGGGTGTGGACTTAAAACTAATAACGTGGGTTACGGACTATCTTACTGAGAGATCACAGTACGTTCGGCTGAGAGACTGCACCTCTGAGAGCGTGGTCAGCAGCACAGGAGCAGCACAGGGGACAGTGCTCTCCCCGGTCTTGTTCACACTGTACACCTCCGATTTTAAGTACAACTCGGAATTGTGTCACATGCAGAAGTATTCTGATGACACTGCAATCGTGGGGTGTATTAAGAATGGAGATGAGGGGGAGTATCGGACCCTGATTGATGAATTTGTGAGGTGGTGTAGCTTTAACCAACTACAGCTCAACACTACAAAAACGAAGGAGATGGTGGTCGACTTTCGGAGACAGAGGCCCCAACTGCAGCCTGTGTTTATTGAAGGTGACTGTGTGGAGGTGGTCCAGACCTACAAATACCTAGGTCTGCAGCTGGACAACAGACTGGACTGGTCCAAAAACATAGATGCTCTATACAGGAAGGGACAGAGAAGACTATATTTTCTAAGAAGGTTAGGGTCCTTCAATATCTGTCAGAAGCTACTGCAGATGTTTTATCAGATGGTCATCGCTTCTATGCTGGTCTATGCCTCTTCTATGCTGTGGTATGTTGGGGGAGCGGCATTAAAAAAAGGGACACCATGCGGCTGGATAAGCTGGTGAAGAAGGCTGGTTCTGTGGTGGGGGTGAAACTTGACTCTTTAACCCTCTGAGGTCGGCCGTCACGGGGGCATGATGAGCTCACTTTTTTCCTTATCAGTGCAAAAGAGACTCAAATTACTCTGTTGATTTTTATCTTACATTTAAGTGTTGTACATCATTAGATCCTGTTTAGTTTCTATTTTTTTTAGGGTACTCACAATAAAAACAAAGTGTTGTGCTTTTCGTCAAATAAAGAATAATAAACATGATGCGCGTTTTACCTTCTCTCCATCAGTGAAGTCCATTCTGAAACGCGTCCGAAAAAATAACTGTAACTCTGTTAATACTTGTCACAGAGATACGAGAGATGTCTCTTTATGAAGCTGAGATTCTCTTCTTTTAAATGAAGTAAGCTACTAAAAAAAATTATATTTCCAGTTTATGTAATCCGTTTGAAACCAAGGAGAGTTACAGTTGTTTCGTTCTCCCCTCATTATCATTAATCAGCTCAGATCGCCACGCCCCCAGCGCTTTTCACATGGTAAAATAGGTGATCTATGCATCGCACACGCGGCACGCCCCGCGATTAAGCCACAAAAACATGAAGCTTCTTCATCAGATCATTCACTGATAGTTCATCGCGTTTGGAGGATGGCAGCAGCACGCTACTCCGACAGAGAGGCCCTTCAGATGATTCTGGACAGTGATGACGAATTCACATTTTCTTCAGAGGAAGATTGCAATTCGGACGACGAAAAGGCTGCATTTTCAAGAACGAATTGATCCAACCGAGGATAGAAGTTCGGAGTAAGTTTTTTAGTGTTATAATTCGTTTTCTTATCATATAGAGCTCAAATGAATTTAATATTTTGCCTAGTTTTGGCTAGCTTTTGACATAGGAAATACCTCACAATATCCCTAACATTGTATGCTCGTGTAAACTTTTTAAATGTGATATTCTCTGAACATATTTGTATATAGCATACATATTTTTCACTCAGTTTTGATTAGTTTATGACACTGATTATCATGCTAAATAGCCTACTGCCTTATGTGTAGTGCATTTTGTTCGAGAATAACTTCTAGGTTATGTGATTGAGATAAATATATTTCAGACTCCGGTAAAATACGTGATACTGTCTAAATACAATATATTTTATATATAAATGTTCAGTTTTGGTTAGCCCATGACTTATCATGCTAAAATAGCCTACTGCCTTAGCCTATGTGTAATGCATTTTTTGGGGAATAACTGCTAGGTTATATGTGATATTTCAGACTCTGGTAAAAACGTGATAGATTCTGTCTAAATACAATATGTTATATATAAATGTTCAGTTTTGTTTAGCCTATGACACTTTATCATGCGTAAATACTTGTTTGTGAATACAGGTGTAATGTTTGAAATGTAAGTTAGTGATGTGTCGTTCGTTCGCGAACAATCCGTTCATTGTGTAGCCTATCCCTAAATGCGTGCTGTCTATATGGGCCATAGATACTCGCAAATGTTCAGTTTTAGTTAGCCTATGACACTAATTATCATGCTTACTGCCTTATGCACTGTGAATACAGGTGTAAATGTTTGAAATGTAGCGATGTGTCGATCGCGAACGATCCGTTCATTGAGTGTACATAATAAATGCGTGCGTTCTATATGGGCCATCAACAGATACTCTGTTGTATACATAATGTATGCTAACAGTTATTTTGTTTTGTTTTTAGGAATGTGGCATCATGCTCTCCTTCTCCAGCACCTCGCAGAGGGACACGCAGGTCTCGTTCAGTTCTCAGTGCGATCGAGAATAATACTGAGTAAGTGCATAGACGTAATATCGTTTACATCGTCATAATGTAAAAGTTCCTATTATTGTGTGAAATTAATCCATGGTAATTAGTGATTGATAAGCGTAATAATAATACAGTTTCTTTGATTGTGTTATCAGCATGCATTCTATATGGGCCATCAACAGATGTTGTTGTTGTTGTTGATACTTTATTGATCCTTTGCAGGAAATTATATTGTCACGGCAGCTTTAACACTCAATAACAAAACATAATACAAAAAAAAACAATAATACCTATATAGAATATTCAGTAACAGATGCATATTCAGTACAGAATATTCAATAACTCTGTTGTATACATAATGTATGCTAACAGTTATTTTGTTTTGTTTTTTAGGAAATTGGCTGCATCACGTTCTCCTTCTCCAGCACCTCGCAGAGGGACACGCAGGTGTCGTTCAGTTCTCAGTGCGATCGAGAATAATACTGAGTAAGTGCATAGACGTAATATTTTACAGATGAAATGTAGCCTAATTGTGTTTACATCGTCATAATGTAAAAGTTCCCATTCTTGTGTGAAATTACAAATATGTCTTTTTTAAATCCATGGTAATTAGTGATTGATAATGATAATAATACAGTTTCTTTGATTGTCTTATCAGCATGCTCACACTTTTTCTTTCTTCTTTTTTTATAACAGATGTGACAATGTCCAAGCACCAGTTCCGAAGAGAGCCAAGGCAAACAAGCAGACGAGCAACATGCAGTCCACGCTGTCATGGAAAACAGAGACCGATGTTGACATGGTTCCACAGACACTGCGATTTCTTCCTGCACGGGAAACTGGACCGCAACTGAGCTCTGTAGACTCGCATTCGCCCATGAGTCTATTCAAACAGTTTTTTAAACCTGCGGTAGTTTTTTTTTAGTATTCTTTGAATAAAAATATTTTTTTTATAAAAAAAACAAGTTTGGTATTTTTATGTTTGTTTTTTTGAAAGGATGTGTTAAGGATAGTAATGACTTTAAGTCTTTACATTCTTAGGAAAGAACGTAAATTCTATTTTGAATAAATGCTGTTCTTTTTAACTTTTTGTTCACCAGTGAATCATTCTTTGTTCAGGCTGCCTCAAAGCACCTTGATGGCCCATTAGCCATTGGGGGAGTGTCTTTAGTCTTCCCAGGTGTAAATCACATTAATATTCATGGGCATTAACACTCCCACGCATACAGCACTGCTGACCCAAAAACTGATGTAAGAAATTCAAATCGTTATATTGATGTTTCTGAAAGAGTGGTCAGAATGATTTTCACTTCATTTTGAAGTAAAAATTCTAGCCTACAAGAATAGTAACTCAAAAGTATTGTGGACAACTATTCATTATGTGTTAAATGGCCTTATTGCAGTGACATTTGTTTTTCCAAAACGTACTAACCACGCATATTATTTTTTTTCTATAAAATGCAAACAAGTACATCAATTTTGCTCACATATTATTGTAGCAGAGTTTGTGCTGAATACAGCAAATTTATATGTTGGCAAATGGTATGTTTTAAGTAGCTGAAATAAGCACAAATGTCAGGGCATACCAAAACACCGAAAGAGCCCCAAAACAGCTCAGACCTCAGAGGGTTAAAATCTGTGGCAGAGAGGAGGAACCTTGGCAAGTTTTCTTCTATCTTGGACAATGCCTTTCACCCACTGCACAATATCATTGTCAGACAGAAGAGCTCCTTCAGCGACAGGATGCTCTCTTTGTCCTGCTCCACAGACAGACTGAGGAAGTCTTTTGTCCCTCAGGCGATATGGCTTTTTAACTCATCCCTGTGAGCAGGGTTTAATCTAATTGAATTCTGTCTTGTCTTGTCTGTTTTTAATTGCTGCTACTGGAAACCTGAATTTCCTTAACGGATGAATAAAGTATTTATATCTATTTATTTATCTATCTATCTATCTATCTATCTATCTATCTATCTATCTATCTATCTAACATATTATAAAATATTCTTTATATATATTTACTATGCATTCTCTTCGCTGTATGTGTAGAGGCATAATACAATAAAACGATACAACCCTGTCTGTTTGTTAAATGTCAGTTTCAATGATCAATAATGTTTCATATTTTTAAAATGAAAAAAAAAATGAAAAAAAAAAAAAGTTGTATATATTTTGTGTTGTTATAAATATATGCAGTGAAGATAATCAATGTACGCGTTGCCTGAACCACATTTGTGTGGCCATTAATATGTTTATGATAATATGTTCATTTATAAATGAAGAGGAAGAGTTGTAATTTATACCATATTTCGTTTTATTGTGTTGCCTAAAATATACATAAAGAGATAACCGGAGTAGCCAGAGCGAGCTGAGTGACGCGATCAAGTACGCACTGTTCCATTTGCAGAATAACCGAGATAGGTCTGACTGCAGAACCGCAGAACCATTACGTCATAACAGTCTGAGGACGACAGCGCCAGCCCGACAGTCTGAGGGCGGAAGTGGGCGTGGCAAGGCATTACGCTACTTCTGTGTTTTGGAACGTTTTAAAGTTTAAAACAACGTTATTATAAAAACTTTGTTTTAAACGATTTAATTGAAAATGTATATTTAAGATTGATTAACAATATTATACATTAAACAAAGCATAAAATGAAAAATAAATAATACAATGAAAACAAAGCTTGAGAGTTTGAACATTTTATTCAATTGAAAATAATTTTAAATACTCAACCAACAAAGACCACCATACACAATAATATGATGGACTGAAATCACAAAAAAATATTAATTTAAATAAAATGAGTTTTTTCCTCTGAAATATAAAAATAAATCACACACTGGCTGTTTTCTAATTAAATAAAATTACAAAATCAAACTAAATAAATAAATGATATAAAACAAAATTAAACCGAAGAAAATAAATCTTATAAAAGTTATATAGGCACAAATTTGAAATCAATAATTCTCAAGAGACAAATAAATAACATAAATTAAAACTCCATACATTTGGAGTTTATTCTGAGGTGCCTTTCGTTGTGACATTTGAAAAGAAAAACTTCCATGTCCTGTTGAAACTGGAACCGAAACATGAAAGGCTCTTTGGCCAGTTCCAGAGCATCTTTTCCTTCTGCCCGATCAAGTTCAGAGCCGTTTTGTATGAGCGCAACGTTATAATATTAAGTATGTTGCATGATCAATCAAATATATAACTTCTTTTTACCTCTTTATCTTCTTCTTTTCCTTGTTCTACAGTGTGCTCCACCATAGTTAAACCTTTTACTGTCTATCTTTTACTGGTCTAAAAACCGTTTACTGTCTAGTCTAAAGACGTCTAAACATGAAGTCCGTACACTTCCAGCATCGGACTGCTACCCGCCCACTTCCGTGCTCAGACTGTCAGGGTGGCGCTGTGGTCCTCAGACTGTTATGACGTAATGGTTCTGTGGTTCTGCAGTTGGTTATTATTGGAATAACCAGACTCTCGTCCTCGGGAGTTCGTTCTCCTGAGTCGAACTTGGCAAGTCTGAACTACCAGGACGCAAGTCCGAAGTTTGCGTACTTGGTATTGAGAAACGGCCAATATTGACCGGCGTTCTGTTTTCTATCATGCGCCGTGCACGTTTGCGCGCTCGGGTTCGGACCGCAGCAAACGAGCTGTAGCCTGACATGCACTTCTCCAAAAATAAGATTAATTGAGTGAACACGGAGCAGTTTTTCCATGAGCGGGAATTTAAAACCCGGAGTGGACCATAACCGAAGTGACCAAACCTGTCCTGGAGGCACCCCAACACTGCACGTTTTCTTTATCTCCCTAATCAAACACACCTGATTCAACTCATCAGCTCATTATCACATCGGTTAATGAGCTGATGAGTTGAATCAGGTGTGTTTGATTAGGGAGATAAAGAAAATGTGCAGTGTTGGGTTGCCTTCAGGACAGGTTTGGGAACCACTGGATTACAGAATGCTTAGAGTGGAGAGAGGAACGTGCTTTTGCTCCACTCCAGGCTTTATCACATCCCCCCTCAGCAGGGTGAATAGGCCTACTCCTCGTCTTTCCTTAATTTAAGACCTATTCAAGCTAAAATTAAGACATTTATCACACTATTTGAGAAATGAAAGCCTATTTACGGCCTTAAAATTATGAAAAGTTCATTTAAGACATAAGGACAGACGGGAACCCTGAAATTGACGGAAATCCGTCATAGACTCGCTGCAACTAACGGAAATCCGTCGTAGCGACGGAGAACTTTAATCCCTGAGTCCATCTAAAATCTCTAGGGGAATGCCTATCTGTCCAGAAAAGGATTCAAGTATAATAAGCTCATGGTGGCTCATGAACTCCAAGTAATCAAGATTAAGTGGTTGCTGACTTATTGCAGAATGCAATTTGTTCAAAAGTCTCTCCAAAAACTGCTCTATCAGAATATCCTGTGGAATAGAGGTCAAATTATGTTTCTATCGAATTACATTTGCCTTAAAAATGACAGATGTGTATGCTTGTCCTATCATATTGTTACGATCCGTGTTAGGTCTAGGGGCAGAAAGGAAAGGTAACAAAAACTTCGGCGAGAGAGTGAAAGAAACTTCGGCGAGAGACCCGTCTCCAGGTCCCAGGACAATCACAAATTACAAGGACACCAGTTTATAAAGTAAAAGACTTCACATGTTTTATTTCTTACATAATCAGATATAAAGATAGGACTTCAGGAGGGGAAACAGCCAAAATAACAAACAAAAGAAATTCTTAAAACGGGTTTTTAGAAATAACTTACCTAGCATCAAAAGTAAAATAAATCAAAAGACAAACACTTCCCTTACTTCCTCTATGTAAAACAGGAGAAAACAAATTCCCAAACAAAATGGCATCCACCTCCCTACAAATTATCGCAACAAAGACACAACCAAACAGTATATTGTCTTAAAAGAAAAACAATCCAATTAGATGATGTTCAACATAAGATTACCACAAAGTCACAGAAGTTAGCACACAGCGTACCTTCTTTTTCAATGTTCACTTAACCACTTAATCACTACAAACACAAGAAAACCAACAAGTGCTGGGACCGGAAGATGACAGTCTCTCAAACCCCTTTTCCACCAAAAAAGAACTGGTTCGGAACTGGTGCTGGTTCAAAGTTGGTTCGGAGATGGTTCAACTTGCGAACCTTCTCAGAACCTGTTTGTTTTTCCACTGATTAGAGCGCCCAGCGAACAACGTCGTTGCGTCACTGTGTACGTCACTGTACGTCTTAGCTAGAAACGCTTGCAAGTACAACATTACTTTGAGATTATCTCTAACTCGTGTACCAAGAAGGCTTTAAAAACAATTGAAATATGTAAGTCTTTTAACCTGTTAACCTTCGCCAGTGCGAGGGCGCTCTGAGCGTTTTTTTTTTTAAATCGTTCAAAGTTACTATCAGATTCAATGTTATTACCTTGACAAACTTTACATCATTAAAAAGATATAAGACTGAAGGTTTAGTATTTGACCACTATTGTATTCTGAGAATCTTATAGTGACAGTTATGTCTTAATTTGTGTCTGGAGTTATGTAATCAAAAAATGAGTCGATACCTTTAATATGAATTATGAGCGTCAGCCGCTTCCATTCAGAAAAAAAACTCCTGTGAGATCGTCACGACAGAGCTTGACAAAACAACGTCCATCAGGGCTTTTAGCTCAAAAGTGTACAGATTTGGAGAAATATTGATAGATTCTCATAGGTTTACATCAGATTTATATAGACAGGAATCATATTTATTGAATATCTACCCAAATGCGTCGATTTAATCATTATGAGCGCTGGAGACTCTGATGTACTGTGTTTTCAATACATACTGGCAGCCTGAGGGCGCCCTGTGCACATATGCAGTCCAAATTTGGAACACGAAGAAGAATCATATCATGTGACATTTCAGGAAGTCCATCACGACGTAAACACTAACAGAGATCGCTGTAACATGCAGATAAAGATGTTTTGAAGACAATAAACATGATTGCAATGATATTTGGTTTACCTGTGTTCTTCGAGCCATGTCAGGTATTTTCATAATAATAGATTATATTTATAATGTAATGCTAATCGATATAGACTTTATCATGGTGAAGAATACTATAAAATACTATATTTTCTGTCCGATTTTTTTTATCTGAAGCCAAATCAGAGCACAGAAGGTTATTTAAAACACTCGACTTGTGCTATAAAGTAAGTTTTAGAGCACAAACATGGTTTTAATCTCATAAATTGTCGTGTATTGATGGTGTGCTAAGCTAACATGCTAGCTAGCCCTTGGTGCACCTGCTACCTAGCTGTTATATTTATGAATATTTCTAAATAGGACTGCTTGCTGAAATGTTTCTTTTTTCAAGAAGGTCATTTTATATAGTTTCAAATGTAAGGTGAGAACTTTGAGAACTTTCCCTAAAAGAGATTAGGGGTTGAAACAGTGTGAATAGCCAGTCGTTAGTAATTATAATGCAGACAAAAGAAAGCATATTTAGAGCAATAACCAGAGGCTGGAGAGGTGTGAATGTGTGCAGGGGAGACTGACACTGAATGGAGATCGTTTAGACCACAACACAATAGAGAAAATAGACTGAATAGATGCTTAGAAAATGACAATAAACATCAGTTTGCTTTTTAGAGTCTAATCAAAATAAAGTCGTTTGACATGATCTTGAAAAACATTTAACTAAATAAAGAGTTTTAGACATATCATCTTCAGATTTTAAATATAACATGGTCAGACATGTGGCTTTAGCTGCAGTGCATTTCTAGATTGCTACAGGGCCAACTTCAATTTTATTTTCATGAAAATATTTCATAAAAATAAATTTCTAATAACTTGACAAAACTTTGAAGCTATTTATAACATTTATTTTTCATTATGACAATAATTAATTCTACATTTGCAATAAACTGCCAGGTGTCAGCTTTCAAATGAGATCATACTTGTGCTTTTAGAACAGTGTTTCTCAACCTCTCCTGCAGGGACCCCTGACAGCCCATGTTTCTGTTTTAACCTGAAATGGCACACCTGATTTAATTAATTAAAGGCTTAATGAGTAGTTGACTAATGATTAATTGACTAATTCCTACTCTTCCTACTCTAATGAATTGAATCAGGTGTGCCATTTCAGGGTTAAAACAGAAACATGGCCTGTCAGGGGGTCCCTGCAGGAGAGGTTGAGAAACACTGTTTAGAACAAATGGTTCATGAACTGTATCTGTTTCAGTTTGGGTATGCCATTTCTGGGGATTTTTCAAAATTGGGGGTGAAGCTTAACAGGTTAATCTTTTCCTTTGATATGTAATCTTTTATATGTTATGTACCCGTGTCTTGTGTCTTTTTTTATTTCTTTTCATTTATTTGTTCTATATTGTGACTGTTTTCTTCTTTGCTTACATAATGTTTTCAATAAAAACATTAGAAACGCTTGCGCCAACTTCAAGCATAACAATTACAACGGTGGACTACATCGTGTTTCTGCAAATGTTTCTCCTGGCTTTGCGATCCTATATTATGGTCAGAAAAGATGTTTAGAACACATCTAAACCCGCCCCCAGCCCCCGACGTAAGCATGACGTGGAAAAAGAACGGAACTAGTCCAGCAAAGAGTTGGTGCCGCTTTGAAACCAGTTTTCCTGGCCGAGAACCGGTTCTTTGGTTGTCGAAACACAAAGAACTGGTTCGCGCACAGGCACCGGCTCGTCTCTCAAAATGCTTCAGTGGAAAAGGGGCTTCAGAGGAAAACCTCAGTCTCTCTCTTGGGTTCTCTCTCTTGGGAACTCTCTGGGTTCTTATATACACAGCTCCACTCACACCTTAACGAGCTGGAACACAAATCAGGTGGCACTCCCAAACATGTGAAGTGGATAGTGGGAGGAGCAACAAGGAAAGACAGAGAATACACAGAGACAAGCACAAAAACAGCACTAAAACACACTTATGACCTGTGAATGCTCACTTAAAGATACAATATGTAAGATTTTTCACCACTAGAGGGTGCAGTTTCCAACAATAACAAAAATGTTTATGACGCAGTGACGAGCAGAATGATGGGACTTGCTGTCAAGCTGATGGATCTAATAATGTTTATGGATGAGTGCAAACATTCACGTTTTTTAACATTATAGTGGTATGAAGCGATTGCTAAAGAGACAGATATCACATGCGAGTCCCGCGGATATAAAGTATATCACAGGCGAGTCCCGCAGATTTAAATGATATCATACGTGAGTCCCACGGATATAAAGTATATCACACGCGATTCCCGTGGATATAAATGATATCACACGCGAGTCCCGCGGATATAAATGATATCACACGCGAGTCCCGCGGATATAAATGATATCACACGCGAGTCCCGCGGATATAAAGGAATAAGGACTAAGAAATTTTATTCTACCGAACTACCCGCAAGTGCTGGATTACTCACACAGATCAGGTCAGTTTATTAGACGAATTAAACTTGTGAGGTAATGTAGCGCTGCTTCACTTGGTCTAACGTTACACTATCACACTAAACGGCGTTTAAATGTGTGTTGAAAGTTATTATGTTGTAACCCAGGTGGTTTATTAATATTCCATATAGGGTTATTAATGTTTTATTTCTGAGATTATTACAGAAATAGTTTAGTTCTGAGTAAGAAGGGAATTATTATTGATTAAACAATAGTTTTCGTCATTCAGAGAAGTTCATTTATAGGATTTATAAGTGATATAAAGGGTTTCACTTGAATAAGATTATAACTGGGATGTGTTGCTTTAAGAATAATGAGGGAGATTAAAGTTTGTCTGTAATGCACTTGGGGAAAATGTGCTTTTGCCTAGCATTCTTGTATTGCTTTATTCTCATTGGCTGTTGTGTGGTTTATCCCGCCTTCTTTAGTCAGAGGGTGTTTCGGATTGGATGAGAGAGGGAGAGAATCTGAGACAGAGGAGAGAGAAGCGGGTGTTCGAAAAGCTGAGGTGAAAAATGTAATCTAAGTGCTGTTTAAGTGTTTAATTCGTGCATTTATTCAGTTCGGACTTTCTAAAACACCAGAAACATTTGTGGAAGATTTACTCCAAACAGGAGTTCGTCTAGTTGTTTATTTTCATAGTGTGAAAATACATTAGTAGGGAAATGCGGTAGAATCACGGACATTTATATGCTGTGGACTGCACGTGTATTATCGTATCCGTGGGAAGAGGACACCGGTTCGCTGGACTTTGAGCTCTGGATTTCGTTTGCTGCTGTCGGGGAAGAAGATGGTGAGCGGATGGGTCTAGATCGGAGCTGTTCGTAGGTGCTCGTGGTGGATGAAGAGTTGCTGAAGTGTCGTTTGCTGACGGAGGAATTCAGGTGATCTGGTTTTGCTTTATTTGCTCAATAGAGTGAAGAGGCCATTTGTTGTTTCTAGGCCACACCGAACTCTAGCAACGGTACAGGCCTGCAACGAGGGGTTGGGTGGTGACTTTTACATTTTGTGTGTGTGTGTGTGTGCGCGCGCGCGCATATTCGAGTGATCACTCAAGGGTTACTGTAGCTACAGTGTTTTATTTTCCCAACGATAACAAGTGTTAAGAAGTGTTATTGTGGATTTATGTGAGGTAACTGAAAAATTATTCCTTAATGTGAGTTTTTTCATTCTATTGGAATAATTTAAAGTGAGTAAGTTTATCTTAAAGTCACAGAGTGAAAGTGAATTGAGTTTTAGTTTCTGAAAGATACAACAAGTGACCAGAGACAAGTGTTGATTTACATTTGAAGTTTATTGGTATATTAAGACTCAATACAAGGGGTTTTCATTTGTTTAATATTTCTTTTATTGTCTGTGAATAAATGTTATAGTTTGTTTATACTTACCTAATGGTGTTGTAATTACTTAGTAGATACAGATTATTAGATCTCAAAGAAGGGAAAGAATAACATTATTGCATAGTTGCAAGTCGAGAGACACATTTAAAGAATCCGGTGCGTCGCTTGGGTTACACTCAGAGCATAGGGGGCGCTACACAAATTGGGGGCTCGTCCGGGATAAATTATTCTTTTCCTGAGATCCTGTTGAAGATTTGAGAAGACTTAATAAGTTGTTGCTTATCTTTTTAAGCTTGAAGATGGAGTTCAAGGGTAATGCACGGTTGGCTGCTGAACTTACAGAGTGGAGTAAGGAAGCTTTGATTGATGAGACTCATGCTATCATGGTAATGGGAGTACCATCAGAAATGGAGGTGGCAGACATTGAAGACGCAGTCCAAACCATAAAAGCTGTTGGCAAAGTGAGAGTAAGAGACTCCAAAGAGGGGAACATTCCAGGTACTGTGAGGGTATTGTGTGAATGTCGTGAAATTATTGACTCATCTCGCATACCAGCTGAGTTGCCGAGAGCTGATGGTGAAGATCCATGGAGAGTTATTGTGGCATCGGCTGATGTTCATGATTCTGATTTCGCCGAGAAGTTGAAAAAATTCTTCGTGAGGAAGGAAAATCCATGAGTGATGTGGGATCATTGTTCCATTCATCTGGTTCGAATGCTGCATCGCCCGAATCTATCATTCATGCCGTTGGTGATCTGCTGGAGAAGACAAAACCTTCTGGAGATTCAAATGCTTACAGAAGATTGAGGATGTTCTCTGGGATCATTCCTATTCCAATTGGAGAAGAGAGTTTTGAGAACTGGTTGGAACCGGCCAGAATGATGATATCAGAATGTGAGTGTTCAGATAAGGAAAAGAGAAGAAGAATTCTGGAGAGTTTGAAGGGTCCTGCTTTTGATAGTGTGAAAGCGGTGAGATTTTCAAGTCTGGAGGCGAGTGCTTTGGAGTATTTGGAGGCACTGGAAAATACCTTTGGATCATTTGAGTCAGGTGAAGATCTTTACTTTGCATTCCGTTTGCTGAGACAATTCCCTAAAGAAATGCTGTCTGATTTTCTGACCCGATTGGAGAAGTCATTGACGAAAGTTGTGCAGAAAGGAGGGTTGATGTCACGGTCAATGGATAATGCGAGGCTGGCACAACTTATCAGAGGTGCTTCTGCTGAGTCTGACATGATGTTGTTACAACTGCGCCTAAGGGAAAGGAAAGCTAAGCCTCCGGGATTCTTGGAGTTGTTAAATGAGATAAAGGCAGCTGAAGGGAATGAGTTTGCAAGACGTAGGATTGGAATGCCAGTGAAGTCACTGAGTCTGAAAACCGATTCTGAAGTGGATTCTGAAGTGGTGAATACGCTTAGAGCTGAACTTCAAGAGCTGAAATTGAAGATGAGAAAAGATTCATCTAAGGTGCCTGCTGATTCCATGAGGACTGCTGCTGCTGCTGCAGAGAAGCAGGAGAAGAAAAGAGAGACTACTCGAGGAGACCCTGAGGTGGAAGAGTTGAAGATGCAGATTCAGAAGTTGAACAAACGTCTGGAAGTAATGACCATAAACTCAACTGCTGAGCAGACTCAGACAAAGCGGCTGAATTACAGAGAAATGCCTTTTCGAAGAAATGCAGAGAGAAGGTGCAGCTAAGGAGGATTCTCTGTTACCGTTGTGTGAAGACGGACATATTCAGATCAGAATCAGAATCAGAAGAGCTTTATTGCCATGTGCTTGCACACACAAGGAATTGTTTGGTACTGAGGCTTCAGTGCACATATACAATACAACAAAAACATAATAATACAAGTTTTAAGATAAAATACAAAATATAAAAATATGAGAATAAAAGTATCACAGTTGGTTGCACTTAGTGGTATTGCACTAAGTGCAGAGCAACAGAGAATACCGAAAAGGTGATTCAAAAGCTGGTGAAATCCCTAAATAGAGCTAAAGCTGAAGTGAGCAGAGCCAAGAATGATTCTACTGGGTCCGGTGGTTCAGATTGTTTCTCAAAGACGGGAACTACTGATGGCAGTGAAAAGGACTGTGTGCCCAGAGGTCTTGTGGGTCCAGTTTCTACCATTTCAGTGGAAGTGAATGGACGTTCATGTAGTGCATTGCTTGACAGTGGGTCGCAAGTTACCATTGTCTTTGAGCATTTTCATGAGAAACATTTGTCAGATGTTCCAATTCAACCATTGAGTGGATTGTCAATTTGGGGACTGAGTGCTAGTACGTATCCATACAAATCAGAATCAGAATCAGAATCACTTTATTGCCAAGTAGTGCTTTCACACACAAGGAATGTGCTTCGGTAGCAAGATGCTACCATGGCTGCTATAATCAGCGCCAATCTTGGGAAAAATACAGCATGACATGAGGAGAGGTGAGGAGAAAAAAAGCGACTCCCAGACTATGCTCCTGTAAGGAGTACAATCTGGGAACAGGAAAAAAACACCTCAGCAACATTAGCACATAAACAATACAATCTACATGAACAAGACATTGCAACACGTGTGGGGAGTGGGGGATGGAGTTAGTCCAGCCCAGGCAAGCAGCATCCGGTCCTGCAGCCATTCTCGGCGCTGGTCACAGACCCACCTGCCAGGCTGTGGGTACAAAGCAGTGAAGGCGTGGGATGGGGGGGTGGGGGTGATGCATATATGTGTATATGTAAGTTCATGTGTGTGTAGGCCTGGAGAGAGTCGCTCAGCCAGCCTAATCTAGATGCCTCAGTCCGCAGATTGTCATAGCGATACACAGCAAGTTGCCATGGAGACAACCTTGATCAGGTCCATACAAAGTCAACAATCCCAGGTGTCTGGGGAGTCGGGGAAGGAACGCAAGAGCGTCTCGCTGCAGTGCGAGATATATTCTTGTGGATGTGTCTTTTCCTGAGTCGCTCACCGGAGTGCAGAAAACAGTGCCTGTGTTAGCGGTGTGTCCAGAACCTACGGGTCCTAAACAGGTTCCTGTTATCTGCACTCCGGTGAGCGACTCAGGAAAAGACACATCCACAAGAATATATCCTTTGTATGGATACGTACTAGCACTCAGTCCCCAAATTGACAATCCACTCAATGGATATATTCTTGTGGATGTGTCTTTTCCTGAGTCGCTCACCGGAGTGGAGAAAACAGTGCCTGTGTTAGCGGTGTGTCCAGAACCTACGGGTCCTAAACAGGTTCCTGTTATCATCGGAACAAATGCAAGTTTCTTCCAAAGACTAATTTCAGTGGGACAGGAGACAGAAGTTTCTGATACTGTACATTCCTTGAGGATACAGTCGACAGTTTCCATACCTTGTTTTGAGAAGCTGCCGAGGAAGGAAGAAGTGACTGACTTGTGGGAAGGGAGTGTAAAGTGGATGGGTCCTGGAGATCTGAAGATACCTCAGAATGGTGAAAAGTATGCTGAGTGTAAAGTGGAACTTAAGAAACAGACTAGAGAAGATATTCTGATGGTGGAAGCCACTGATGAGAACCAGTTACCTGCTGGAGTGTTTGTTCCTTCTTCTGTCTGGCATTCATCTGATGTGGATGTGGATCGTTTCAAGTTGCTGGTGTGTAATGAGACTGGGAAGGACATAGCCATTTCTGAAGGAACTGTGATGGCAAATGTGTTTCATACGGATACTGTAACTGTGATGCAAAGAGAACAGACATCTGTGACAAAGTTGGATCCGAATATCTTTAACTTTGGTGATTCTCCAATACCAAGTAATTGGGAAGGAAGATTGAGAAAGAAGTTGTCTGAGCGAGGGAATGTTTTTTCCATATCTGAGTGGGATGTGGGGAAAGCGAAGGATGTTACTCATACAATCAGGCTGAAGGATAGTACACCTTTCCGAGAGAGGTCAAGGAGGATTGCTACAGCTGACATAGATGATGTGCGTCGTCATCTGAAGGATCTGCTGGCTGCAGGAGTTATTAAGGAATCGAGAAGTCCTTATGCGTCACCGATAGTCATAGCTCGAAAGAAGAACGGTGCTAT
This sequence comes from Chrosomus eos, assembly GCA_036326025.1. NCBI lineage: Eukaryota > Metazoa > Chordata > Actinopteri > Cypriniformes > Leuciscidae > Chrosomus > Chrosomus eos. Next base: position 28,683 of record JAZAVI010000495.1, read on the forward strand.
AAGGATGTGTATTGATTATAGAACTCTGAACTCCAGAACTATACCTGACCAGTACACAACGCCGAGGATAGAAGATGCTTTGGATTGTCTGACGGGAAGTAGGTGGTTTTCAGTGCTGGATTTGAGGAGTGGCTACTATCAAATCGAAATGGCTTCTGAAGATAAAGAGAAGACTGCGTTCATTTGTCCTCTTGGATTCTATCAGTTTGAGCGGATGCCTCAGGGGATATCAGGAGCTCCTGCGACGTTTCAGCGATTGATGGAGAGGGCAGTTGGAGACATGCACTTACTACAAGTGATTGTGTACTTGGATGATCTGATTGTTTTCGGGAGAACATTGGAAGAACATGAAGAGAGACTGATGAAAGTGCTTGATAGATTGGAGGAGTTTGGGCTGAGATTATCAGTTGATAAGTGTCAATTCTGTCAACCGTCTGTCAAGTATGTGGGACATATTGTGAGTGCAGAAGGCGTTACACCAGATCCAGAGAAGGTGAAGGCTGTGAAGGAGTGGAAGATACCTCATGATCTGAAGTCCTTAAGATCGTTTCTTGGATTTTGCGGTTTCTATCGCAGATTTGTCAAGAATTACTCCAAGATCGTAAGGCCTTTAACGGAATTGACCAAAGGGTATGCACCTGTGAGGGGTAAAAAGAAGGTAGAGAAGAAAGGGCAATACTTCCATGAGAAGGAATCCTTTGGAGAGAGGTGGACTGACGAATGCACGGATGCGTTTCATTCTATTATCAAGTGTTTGACTCATGCACCTGTACTGGCGTATGCTGATCCATCAAAGCCGTACATACTGCATGTGGATGCTAGCTTGAAAGGGCTGGGAGCAGTCCTAAATCAAGTGTACCCTGAGGGTTGAGACCAATTGCATTCGCAAGTCGGAAACTGAGTGAGGCGGAACAACGATATCCCATTCATCAGTTGGAGTTCCTGGCGCTGAAATGGGCGGTTGTTGACAAATTCAATGACTACTTGTATGGAACAAAATTCACAGTAAGGACTGACAATAATCCTCTTACATATGTTCTAACAAGTGCGAAACTTAATGCAACTGGACATAGATGGTTGAGTGCCTTAGCCACGTATGATTTTAACCTACAGTATAAGGCTGGAAGTCAGAATGTTGACGCTGATGTACTGTCGCGTTATCCTGCGGATACAGGTGAAGCTACCAACTGGATGGATATTCCTAGATCAGGGGTGAAAGCAATTTGTGGACGTGGGAAGAGTACTTACTGGGCTGAAGAAGGGGAAGACAGACTGGTTGATCAGTTGGGTGTTGGAGTAGAAAGTGTTCCAGAACTTTATGTTTGCCCGATTCGTTTGGACACTAATGAGAGAGATTCCTTGACTAACCAGGAGTTGAGAGTGGCACAAGGGGAAGACCCGGTCATTGGTACAGTGATGTGAGATGTTGAGTCTGGAAAGTGTCTGAAAACAACAAAGAGTTCAGATGTGTTGGAGACTTTGTTGAGGAAACAGGGGAAAAAGTTGGTTATTCGTAATCATCTGTTGTACCGAGTGACACAGAATTCTCTTGGAGGAGAGAAAGTACAGTTGGTTTTGCCTGGAAAGTACAGACAAGAAGTCTTAAATTCACTACATGATGAGTCAGGTCATCTGGGGATTGAGAGAACGACAGAGCTGTGCAAGGACAGATTCTACTGGCCGCATATGTCCATGGAAGTGGAAAAATATGTGAAGAATTGTGGGAGGTGTATTGTGAGGAAGACATTGCCACAAAGATCTGCATACTTGAATCATATTTCAAGCAGGGGACCGATGGATCTTGTTTGCATTGATTTCCTATCAATTGAGCCAGACTTGAGAGGAGTATCGAATGTTCTTGTAGTAACTGATCATTTTTCACGTTATGCACAAGCATATCCTGCAAGGGATCAAAAGGCGCTGACGGTTGCAAAAATTCTAGTGGAGAAGTTTTTCGTTCATTACGGATTACCTGCTAGGATACACTCTGACCAGGGTCGAGACTTTGAAAGCCGACTGATCAAGGAGTTGCTTGGAATTCTGGGGATCAGAAAGTCTCGTACCTCACCATATCATCCTCAGGGAGACCCGCAGCCGGAACGTTTTAACCGAACATTGTTATCCATGCTAGGGACCTTGGATGCTTCTAAGAAGGAGAGATGGAGTCAGAGTGTGAGTCAGATGGTGCATGCGTATAACTGCACGAAGAGTGAAGTTACTGGATTTTCTCCTTACTATCTTATGTTTGGGAGAGAGGCTCGCCTTCCAATTGATGTGCGGTTTGGAAATGCTGGAGATGGGAGAAGAGGAGAAAAGCATGTGAAGTATGTAGAGAGAATGAAAGAGGATTTGAGAAATGCATTTGATTTATCACTGCAGAATGCACAGAAGACGGAGCAGAGGAACAAAAGACTCTATGATCAGAGAGTGAAGTTCATTGAGCTTGGGAAAGGAGACTGTGTGCTGGTGAAAAACTTGGCTACCACTGGGAAGCAGAAGTTGAGAGATAAGTGGGGTTCAGTACCTTACCTTGTTCTGGAGAAGCTGGAGAATTTACCTGTATACAGGGTGAAGCCAAAGACTGGAACAGGAGGGGTGAGAACTTTGCACAGAGATCACTTGCTGCCGATTGGTGAGGGAGTGAGAATAAACTTACCTTCAGAGAGGGAGGACAGTTCCCGCCACGTGGTGACCAGATCTAAAACGGTGGAAAGAAGACAGAAGAAAGTCATGAATCATGAAAGGGAGAATCGTGAATTGGTGGACTGGAATTCTATGAGTGATGATAGTAGTGAGTGTGTTTATTACCCAGTTGGAAGGACTGTGAATCTTGAAAGACTGTCTTTCCCGTCAACTGGGGGGGAGAACGTACAGAGTCCTAATAGGTCTCAAGAGGATCCTGTTCAGGTTGAACTGACTGGAGGAGTGGAGTCTGATTCTCAAATGGAGGAGAACATTGAGGATTCAGTTTCTGAAGAAGGAGGAATTGAAACTGTGAATGTTGCAAGTGGAGAAGATGAAATTGAGAGAGGGAGGAATTCTCTGAAGAGGAGGATTAAACCAGTTCAGAAGTTGAGTTATGATGAACTTGGAAAGTCTTCTGACAGGCCTTTGACTATCGTGTATAGGGGTATGGTTGTGAAGATTCAGAGTCTTCTAAGAAGAGGAGTGCTTGTAGGACATTGTGGTGTCATTCAATGGCCACCTGTGAACAATGTGTCCAGCAGAAGATGAATCCGAAGCCTGAATTCATACTACAGTTGTAGTTGGAGACTCATGAGGACATGAGTAATTTAGTAGGGGGAGAGTGTAACCCAGGTGGTTTATTAATATTCCATATAGGGTTATTAATGTCTTATTTCTGAGATTATTACAGAAATAGTTTAGTTCTGAGTAAGAAGGGAATTATTATTGATTAAACAATAGTTTTCGTCATTCAGAGAAGTTCATTTATAGGATTTATAAGTGATATAAAGGGTTTCACTTGAATAAGATTATAACTGGGATGTGTTGCTTTAAGAATAATGAGGGAGATTAAAGTTTGTCTGTAATGCACTTGGGGAAAATGTGCTTTTGCCTAGCATTCTTGTATTGCTTTATTCTCATTGGCTGTTGTGTGGTTTATCCCGCCTTCTTTAGTCAGAGGGTGTTTCGGATTGGATGAGAGAGGGAGAGAATCTGAGACAGAGGAGAGAGAAGCGGTGTTTCGAAAAGCTGAGGTGAAAAATGTAATCTAAGTGCTGTATAAGTGTTTAATTCGTGCATTTATTCAGTTCGGACTTTCTAAAACACCAGAAACATTTGTGGAAGATTTACTCCAAACAGAAGTTCGTCTAGTTGTTTATTTTCAAAATACATTAGTAGGGAAATGCGGTAGAATCACGGACATTTATATGCTGTGGACTGCACGTGTATTATCGTATCCGTGGGAAGAGGACACCGGTTCGCTGGACTTTGAGCTCTGGATTTCGTTTGCTGCTGTCGGGGAAGAAGATGGTGAGCGGATGGGTCTAGATCGGAGCTGTTCGTAGGTGCTCGTGGTGGATGAAGAGTTGCTGAAGTGTCGTTTGCTGACGGAGGAATTCAGGTGATCTGGTTTTGCTTTATTTGCTCAATAGAGTGAAGAGGCCATTTGTTGTTTCTAGGCCACACCGAACTCTAGCAACGGTACAGGCCTGCAACGAGGGGTTGGGTGGTGACTTTTACATTTTGTGTGTGTGTGTGTGCGCGCGCGCGCATATTCGAGTGATCACTCAAGGGTTACTGTAGCTACAGTGTTTTATTTTCCCAACGATAACAAGTGTTAAGAAGTGTTATTGTGGATTTATGTGAGGTAACTGAAAAATTATTCCTTAATGTGCGTTTTTTCATTCTATTGGAATAATTTAAGTGAGTAAGTTTATCTTAAAGTCACAGAGTGAAAGTGAATTGAGTTTTAGTTTCTGAAAGATAAAACAAGTGACCAGAGACAAGTGTTGATTTACATTTGAAGTTTATTGGTATATTAAGACTCAATACAAGGGGTTTTCATTTGTTTAATATTTCTTTTATTGTCTGTGAATAAATGTTATAGTTTGTTTATACTTACCTAATGGTGTTGTAATTACTTAGTAGATACAGATTATTAGATCTCAAAGAAGGGAAAGAATAACATTATTGCATAGTTGCAAGTCGAGAGACACATTTAAAGAATCCGGTGCGTCGCTTGGGTTACACTCAGAGCATAGGGGCGCTACAATGTTATTCTGCGTGTTAGTTCGTTTGCTATACGAAACTAGCAGTAACGTTAACGTTAAGCTAGATCATTAGAATTAGAATATTAGAATAACATACTGACCATATTATAACATTTCATCATGTTGAGCTAACGTTATATATCATTGATTCATTTTATGTACATTTGCTCACCTGTCTAATAAAACTGTCAAGTCGTGACTCGTGAAGCTCTGTCAAGGCCAAGTTAGTCGCGGACATGGAGCTCTCAGCATCTCAAAAACGCTGATATTGATCCTTATTTCAATTCTCCTTGTTTGTCCCAAAGTCTGCTTGCCATGGTCTATAATGTTTGAACGAAACAAGAACTGCGTGCCGCTAAATGTTACGCACTACGCAGTTGTCCACAACTGTCGCCATGGTTACGTAATGGATATTCGAGTGGAAACCAAGGATAGCGCAGATATTGCGTCATTGGCAGGCGACATTTGTTTCCGGGACGGCCACTTATTTAAAATTGGAATTTCTCTGAAATAAAAAATCTTTGGAGACTTTTGGGATATTGTAAGTACACAACTGCAGGAAATATATCACACTGTGCAAGTGATTTTTGAATATTTTATTACAAAATTCTTACATATTGGACCTTTAACCTGTGAATGCTCACTTAATCAGCAATGGCAAATTCTTTCTCATGAAGACAATCATTTCTGCTCTCTCTGCTGTAAGTCTATTTATTTTTTCATCCACAATGTTGGAAACTGTGCTGAACACTCTCTAGCTTTCTACACTAGTGCAGGGGGCAGAGTTATTTTGTGGCAGCAATACAAGGTAATCGGGATTTGTTGACTCCGAGTCCCCAGTACTGGAATGGGTTGTCTGAGGCAGCGATGGTTTTCTCTGTAAGATATCCATGCAGTTGGACTGCGGGGCTCGAGCTGCTTGAATAAACTGAATAAAACATAGGTTAGGCTAAATATGAAAAACTTGATGACACTAAAAACTTGAGGCTGATTAAAGTAATATACAAATGAATATATATATATATATATAATTTATTAAAATTAATATATATATAAAGATAATTTATGTTCTACATATTTTTAAAAAAAATTACAGCATGGCATCTCAATTACAGTAGTAGTGTTATTGTGGAGAGTAAAAAAAAAATAGAACTAATCAAATTAGTTAGTTTACACAATCTTACACAAGTCTTTATATCTCAGGTCCAGCAGGGTGGCAAGTGCATATAGGGGTTCATCTTCCACAGTGTCAAAGCGTCTGTTGACAGCTTGAAGCAGGGTTTTCTTCATTGTTTTGATGCCTGTATCTGCATCACCTTCTTTAGCCAGGAGGCGTTTGAGGACGTGACAGCTGGAATGACATCAGCGGTGGAGGCAGTCGATGAGCTTACTTTCCTTGTTAGCTCTTCAAATGGTGCTAGAACAATGCTCGTTTTTTCTAGCAAAGTCCACTGATTAGCGGTCAGTGTACTGGGCATATCATGGTCAGCAATATAAGGGTTCAGTAGATTATTTGCTTTAAATGAATGGTTAATGTCATGGTGTAATGAACAGAAACTGCTCTTTGTAAATAATTGGAATCTGTTTTGGGAGCGACCTAGGCTGTACCGTCCTGATGGTCTGCACCCCAGCAGAGTCGGAGCGGCTGTTCTGTCGGACAACATCTCCAAGACGCTACACACCATCTGACTAGTAAGTCAAAGTCCAAATCATAGTCTTTGCTGTCCCAACTTAATTGTTATAAGTACCAATGTAGAACAGAAACTGTGTCTATTCCTCGCTTAGTGAAGCCAAACAACAAATCTACTGTAAGATCTAGCAAGAATATTATTGTAATTAAACCAGAAAATCTAAATATCAGTGAACAAAAACAATTCTAAAGCTAGGTCTTCTAAACATTAGATCGCTCACACCTAAGGCGGTTATTGTAAATGAAATGGTCACAGATAATAATTTCGATGTTCTGTGCCTTACTGAAACCTGGCTTAAACCAAATGATTATTTCGGTCTAAATGAGTCTACTCCACCAGGATACTGTTATAAGCATGAGCCCCGTCTGATCGGTCGTGGCGGCGGTGTTGCAACAATCTATAGAGATATTCTTAATGTTACTCAGAAAACTTGTCATAGGTTTAATTCGTATGAAGTACTTGTGCTAAATGTTACGCTCTTAGATGTAAGAAAGAAATCCTTATTATCTCTAGCATTGGCTACCGTATATAGACCTCCAGGGCCATATGCTGATTTCCTAAAAGATTTTGCAGACTTTCTCTCAGACCTATTGGTCAATGTCGATAAAGCAATAATTATTGGCGACTTTAACATACACGTAGATAATACAAATGATGCGTTAGGGGCTGCGTTTACAGATTTATTAAACTCTTTTGGGGTGAAGCAAAACGTCAGTGGTCCCACTCATCGTCTAAATCATACATTAGATTTAATTATATCATATGGAACCGATCCAACCGATATAGATATTATACCGCAAAGTGACGATCTCACTGATCATTACATGGTAACATGCATAATACGCACTGCTGAAATTTGTCATGTTGCACCACGTTATAGACCAGGCAGAACAATCCTTCCAACCACTATAGATAGATTCTCAAATAGCTTACCTGATCTATCTCAGCTGCTCAGTAAACCCAAACAAACAGATGAACTAGAGGAAATGACTAGCAGTATGAGCAACATTTTCTCTAGTACACTAGATATTGTTGCACCAATTAGATTAAAAAAGGTTAGAGAGAAAACTAAAACACCATGGTACAACAGTGCTACGCATGCTATCAAGAGAGAAACTCGTGGAAATGGAAACGAACTAATTTAGAGGTCTTCAGAATCGCGTGGAAAGACAGTATGTCACGTTATAAAAGGGCTCTAAAATCAGCCAGGGCTGAGCATATCCTCAAACTAATTGAAAATAACCAAAATAATCCAAGGTTTTTATTTAACACCGTGGCCAGACTAACAAATAATCAGACATCTCCAGAGCAAAATATTCCATTACAATATAGTAGTAATGATTTTATGAATTACTTCAATGAGAAAATAGAAAGCATCCGAAACACTATTGTAAATGTACAATCCTCTATGGTGTCTTATGACTCAGCCTCAATTATGGCCCCTCTAGAACAACTAAACCGCTTTACAACTATAGGAAAGGAAGAACTAAATAAACTTATCATTGCATCTAAACCAACAACATGTTTATTAGATCCAATACCCACTAAACTACTTAAAGAAGTGTTACCTGTAGTGGAAGAGCCTCTGCTCAATATTATTAACTCGTCTTTATTTTTAGGTCACGTTCCAAAAATATTCAAGCTGGCAGTAATAAAACCTCTCATTAAGAAACCGCAATTAGATCCAAATAACCTAGCAAATTACAGACCCATCTCAAATCTTCCATTTATGTCTAAAATACTAGAAAAAATTGTGTCCGCTCAATTGTGCTCTTTCTTGCGAGAAAATGATATCTATGAAAAATTTCAGTCGGGATTCAGACCGCATCATAGCACAGAAACTGCGCTAGTTAAAATTACAAATGATTTACTCTTAGCCTCTGACCAAGGCTGTATCTCAATACTAGTTCTACTTGATCTTAGTTCTGCGTTCGACACTATAGATCATAAAATACTCTTAGATCGACTACAAAACTACACTGGTGTTCAGGGACAGGCATTAAGCTGGATTAGATCGTACTTATCAGACCGTTACCATTTCGTCTGTTTAAATGGGGAAAAATCAAAGATAACATCAGTAGACTATGGAGTGCCGCAAGGATCTGTCCTAGGCCCTCTGCTATTCTCAATATATATGCTGCCACTTGGTAATAATATAAGAAAACATGGAATTCATTTTCACTGTTCTACTGATCACACTCAATTATATATCTCATCACGACCAGATGAAAACACTAACTTATCTAACTTGACAGAGTGTCTAAAAGATATAAAATGCTGGATGACGTGTAATTTCCTGCTATTAAATTCAGATAAAACGGAGGTATTACTTATTGGTCAAAAAAACTACCCACAAAATCCCTTACAATACAACTTTAATTTAGAAGGATGTCCTGTTACTCTATCCACTACAGTAAAAGACCTGGGTGTTATGCTAGACCGCAACTTGACTTTCGAAAATCATATTTCATATGTTACAAGAACAGCCTTTTTCCACCTTAGAAACATTGCTAAGCTACGTAACATGCTATCTGTTTCAGATGCAGAAAAGTTAGTTCATGCATTCATGACCTCGAGACTAGATTACTGTAATGCTTTATTAGCTGGTTGTCCTGCATCCTCAATAAACAAGCTACAGTTAGTGCAAAATGCAGCCGCTAGAGTTCTTACTAGATCAAGAAAATATGATCATATAACACCAATTTTATCATCTCTACACTGGTTACCTATTAAGTTCCGTATCAATTACAAAGTATTACTATTGACTTATAAAGCTCTAAATGGTTTAGCTCCTGTGTATTTAACAGACCTTCTATCGGCCTACAATCCATCACGCTCTTTAAGATCACAAAATTCGAGGCTTCTGGTCGTTCCTAGGATATCTACTGTAAGTCTACTAAAGGAGGGAGGGCGTTCTCACATTTAGCTCCTAAACTCTGGAATAGCCTTCCTGATATTGTTCGAGACTCAGACTCGCTGTCCCAGTTTAAAACTAGATTAAAGACGCATCTCTTTAACCAAGCATTCACTTAATGCTTACCTTTTATACTACTTCTGAATCAGTTTTAATGCATTAATATTATGAACATCAGCTATGCTAATTATTTCCCATCTGTCTTTCTGCTGTTATCTCGGGACGCTAGTCCCGAGGTAAATAGCGTTCGTCAGCTCCAGTTTGTATCCAGCCTCTCACGGAGACTTCAGATGCCCCAACACCTGTGATGAGACGACTAAACGCCTGTGGAGAGACGACTCGACGCCTGTGAAGAGACGACTAAACACCGGCGATATGTTATGCCTAAATTTATACATGATTAACTAACTGTATTTTTCTTTGTACATTTCTGAAATGCACTTTCTGTAAAGCTGCTTTGAGACAATGTGTATTGTGAAAAGCGCTATACAAATAAACTTGAATTGAATTGAATTGAATAAGCACAGACGACTCGCTTCTGTTCCAGAAGACTCTGTATCATCAAGTAGGTACTATTCCACCTTGTTTTGACGTCTTGTTGCAGGCGTTTAGGTTGCATTTGCATCTAGAGCTAGATATCTTGCAGCCTTGAATACGCAAGTGGAAAATGTTTAAAAGTGAAAGTTTTTAGCTTGAAGCATTGCACCGTAATGTGTACAGCTCGCGTCCAACCAGTGGACTGTTAAACTTAAACGCGACATTGGACACACAGCAGAGCTCCATATATCTGTAGTAAAGCTCATTGCCTTTATATCTTTAATCTCTTTTGAGATGTGTTCGCACACTTTTTTGTACAGTTCTGGTAGTGCGGTCTCGGAAAAATACTTGCGTGATGGAAGAGAATACCTCGGCTCTAAGTGTTCCAGTAGGCGACAGAAGCCCTCATCTTCAACAACTGACAATGGTTGAGCATCTAAAACAATGAATTCTAAAACTTTCTGTGTTATTGCCGATGCTTTCAAGCTTTCCCTCTGAAACTTTTCGCGTCGTTGAAATGCATCCTGCAAAGTTAGCTGCTGGACTGTATTGTCCGCTGACACCGCTCTTTTTGTTTTGTTGAGCTGCAGGAATTCGGCGTGCTCCTTAGCATGGTGCTTTTGGATGTGCTTGATTAAATTAGTAGTATTGTACTTTGCAGTACTACCACCACCCCTCGAAACATTTGATTTGCAGACATTGCAAACAGCCGACGAACTAGTTGGCGTGGCAAGTGTGAAAAATCTCCACACAGCCGACTCTTTGGCTCGTTCCATGTTGCTTCCAGCACGCGACACAAGTGCTGCTGATGAATGACGTAGGATGTGCTGCGACGAAAAAAAACAACAAAATAAAAAAACTGGATCGGCCCGTGGATCTGTTAATTTTTCCGATCCCCGATCCAGGTATTTTGTCAATATCGAGCCCGATATCCGATCTTAATATCGGATTGGTGCACCCTTAGTTAAAACATCTAAAACACTCAATTTAGTCTGAGACTAGCTTAAGCCTTGTGTGTGAAACTGGAGGTCAATGTGTTGGGTTTACCTTACTCTCGTCCTCAACTACCCATACATCTTTGGAGGTCTGCAGGTTTAAAGACAATACTTACACTAAAAATCCATTGCCACTAACACAACTTAAAAAAAGAGGTTACTCTAGATGTTCTCACCTGATCCTCATCTGAGGACAATTTTCCAATGCAGGTTTTTATGTGCACTGCCAACATTTGCAGTGGCATCACCTCACTACTTTGATAGCATGTCGTCTTAGGCATTTTTGAAAAGTGAGGCGAGTCAGGAGCCAGAGGAGATGTGTCTAATGACTCCTGGAGTGGCACAATATAGAATATTGCTTTCCCTCCAGAGGACACAGACCTTAATGTTTTTGCAGAGTATCCCTCTGCCTCTGGAGGAATTATCACCAGCTTTCTTCCAACACTACCACCTTTTTTGGGAAAAAACTAACAAAAAACAGAATAACATACTGGCCAGGAGGATACCATGTTAGACCAGCTAAAATCCTGCACACCTGTTGCCTTGTGTAAAAGCCACCCTCCAGAAAGGCCCTCCATCTTTGGATATGTTTGAGTTAGTATTCTTGAGATCTTGAATAATGGCAAACAGCTTAAAAGCGGTCAAGGAAATAGGACATGATTAATGGTTGCTATAGTTTATTTGGCATTACATTTAACCCTCTGGGGTCTGAGGTGTTTTTGGGGCCCTTGAGATGTTTTGACATGCCCTGACATTTGTGCTTATTTCAGCTACTTAAAACATACCATTTGCCAACATATAAATGTGCTGTATTCAGCACAAACTCTGTTACAATAATATGTGAGCAAAATGGATGTACATGTTTGCATTTTATAGAAATAAAATATTATGCGTGGTTAGTACGTTTTGGGGAGAAAAAAAAATGTCACCGCAATAAGGCCATTTAACATATACTGAATAGTTGTCCACAAGACTTTTGAGTTACTATTCTTGTAGGCTAGAATTTTTACTTGAATGGTCATGAATATTAATGTGATTTACACCTGGGAAGACTAAAGACACTCCCCAATTGGCTAATGGCCCCATCAAGGTGCTGTGAGGCAGCCTGAACTAAGAATGATTCACTGATGAATAAAAAGTTAAAAAGAACAGCATTTATTCAAAATAGAAATCTTTCCTAAGAACATAAAGACTTAAAGTCATTCATATCACTTAACACATCCTTTAAAAAAAAAAAAACATAAAAAGACCAAACTTGTTTTTTTTTTATTAAAAAAGTGCATTCAAATAATCCTAAAAAAACTATCACAGGTTAAAAAAATTAAGCAGCACAACTGTTTCCAACATTGATTTATAAAAATTATATCAGAATGATTTCTGAAGGCTGATCGTGACGATGTAAACACAATTAGGCTACATTATATTTGTAAAATATTACATCTATGCACTTAGTATGATTCTCGACCGCACTAAGCACTGCAGCCACATTCCTAAAAAACAAAAAAAAAACTGTTAGCACATTATCCAAAGTAAACTGATGGACAATTAATGGGTATGGATGCACAATGTATCTGTTGATGGACGGAGAAAACATCTATTGATGGGTAGACCGCGTCACCGCGAGTATCTGTTTATGGCCCATATAGACCGCACGCATTTACTGATACACTCAATGAACGGATGTACCTAATACAAATAAAACATCTCCAGTTAACTAGCAGAGCATTCATTTAGTCCGCTCTTAAATAAGAGATCTAGCGCTAAAATGTTTTGTTTTTGAACACAAGCTGAGCGCTCGTGTCCGCTGCTATCAGTGTCATGGATACAGTGTTCTCTTGTGGCGGTGCGCGCGCAGTCTTCACTCGGACGCGCTCTTCAATCTATCGCCGTTGCGGACACTATTCATTCCGGTGAAATCACAAAATAAAATGCACACAAACGTGTGTCCTGTATACGTGTGTGCTTGATATAGACTGTAACCACTGATGAACTTATTCGGTTTCGATGAGAGAAAAAAAACTATACCGAGGGCGGATTAGAACCCGCAACCTCTGACACGCTTGGCAAAAGATCTGCCGCTAGACCACTGAAGTACTCAAACAAAACTTGCGGATCGATATATTTGACTAAATCATTATTACCTAAGCAGTTATTTAAAAAGTTTACACGGCCTACAAGAATGTTAGGGATATTGTGAGGTAATATTTCCTATGTCAAAAGCTAGCCAAAACTAGGCAAAATATAGTCTGAAAATTCATTTGAGCTCTATGATCAGAAAAGGAATTACAAACACTAAACAATAGGGGTGTAACGATTCATCGATGTATCGATTTATATTCCTATGATCCAACTACATCGATCTGTGCTCGGCAAATTGGCATTCCGTACGACATATATCGATCTAATATCGTTTTAAAAGGTAATCAATCGATTGTATCGATACTAGGAAATAACGTATTAGATTTAAGCACGTCAGACTTTATATGGACGTTTTTTCTTAGCACTTTTAATGATAAAGGCGTTAAACATTACTCGATTCAGTCTGCCTATATGTGACGTCATCGCCACGCGCCAGCAGCGGCGCAAAGTCAAAACATAGCATGGCGGAATACAGAGGAGATGCCGACGAGCGAGAAATCATCAAACCTCCATTGCGGTCCAGTGTGTGGAAACACTTTGGGTTTTGCAAAGATGGCAATGTTTTAAATAAGTCGCTCGCTGTTTGTAGAATATGCAAAGGTCAAGTAAAGTACAACGGCAACACGACAAATCTCTCTAGCCACCTACTAAGGCGCCATGGGATTTCACACAACACCGACCGTCCAGGCACCTCTTGCAGCGTTCCCGCTGCAGCAGCAGCGCAAGGTAAAGTCAACTCTGCAGAAGCCTCAGGCCTCGCCTGCATGTTTAGTCAGAAACTAGGCCAAAACTCAGCTCGGGTGAAAAACATCACGGCAACAATTGCCAAGTTTATCTGCAAAGATATGCGACCGTACAGTGTGGTTGATAATCCGGGGTTCCGTGAAATGATTCAAACATTGGAGCCAAGGTACACGATACCAAGCCGACCACACTTCTCAGAAAAAATTATTCCTGCATTGTACGAAAGTACTAAGAATGACGTGAAGCTGTCGCTTTCTCAAGCTGAACGAGTAGCCATAACGACGGATGGCTGGACGTCATGCTCAAATCAAGGGTATGTGACAATTACCTCTCATCACATTGATCCGGAGTGGAAAATGAAGACCTTTGTTCTGCAAACCAGAGTTTTAAATGAAGCCCATACTGGTAAAAATATTGGCGCGTTACTGCGTGAAGACTGCATGAAGTGGGAAATCTCAGACAAGAATCCTGCCATCGTCACAGATAATGCCAGGAACATGATTGTGGCCGGTGCAGAAGCCCGGTTCAGTCCACACATTACCTGCTTCGCACATACACTCAACCTTGCCTCGCAGAAGGGTTTGGGGGTGGAGCGTGTTTCCAGGTTGTTGGGGAAAGTGCGAAAAAATTGTTGGATATTTTCACCGCAGCCCGATTGCATGTCACGCCCTACAGGAAAAACAAACTCTGATGGATTTACCAAAACATAAACTGATCCAAGACATAATCACCAGATGGAACAGTTCCTTCGAAATGCTTGAACGTTTTTTGGAACAACAGCCAGCTATAATGGCAACTCTGATGTCCAAGGATCTACGAAAAAAGGGGGTCACAGATGTAGGCACGCTGAGTGAGAGTGATATTGCCAACATGGAAGACATTGTTCAGTTGATGGGTCCTGTCAAAATGGCAACCACTGTTATGTGTGAAGAAGACCAGCCAACTCTCTCTGTAATTGCTTCACTTCAAGCAAAACTGCTGAAACACCTTCAGCCATGCGAAGACGACTCAACCCTGGTTGCAGAGATCAAGAGGGTGATGGCCAATGACCTCTCAACACGCTACAGTGGCACCCAAGATGCTCTCAACATAGGTAATTAATTTGGAGCCTTAATTAAAATCAACCAGGTTACTATTTTAGGTTATTAATTTGTAAAATGCCACACCTTTGCTATTTCAAGTTTGAATTTGAGTTGAATTTTTTTCATATGGAAAAGTAAACAAGATATCTGCTATAAAATTCTTAGTTTTTGGTGGCTTAACATCACTGTACCACATTTCTTTTAAACATACTAAGTTTAATCTTCTGCTTATTTTGTGTATGAGGAGGTGGTCATCACTTGCAATGTCAGGTCAGCTTAATTTAATAATGCAATGAATGCAATATTCTTGTTCTTTAAACAGCATCAGCGTTGGACCCGCGATTTAAAGAACTGTCCTACCTGGAAAAAGAGGACAGAGAACAGGTCTACGCAAAACTGTTTTTTGAGGCAGACCAGGTTACTCTCCTCTCTCATCTTATCTTATATTAAATTTCTATCTGCAGGCTTACAGAGCAGAAATTTGAACAATTCACACATTCTTACATCAATAGATGCAAGCAATGGGAAATCAGGAGGAAGACAAGGGAAGCTCAAGCACAAAGCTGTCAGGATTCAATGAAGAGACCACAGGTGTGTTTCATGTGATGCCAACAAAAGATTGTTGTTTTGTATTAATGAGAGACATGACTATATTTGAAATACATTTCTTATATTGTAGCTCCAAATGAGTCACCTCCTTGTAAGAAGAAAGCCTTAGATGCACTTTTTGGCGATTCCTTCACCCAAAGAGAAAGAAAATCCACAAGCGAGACAGCCAGAGCAGAGGTGATAAGCTACCGAGCAAAAGATGCGTTGCCTTTGACTGAAAATGCCATGAAGTGGTGGAGATCTCAGGAGAAAGAGCTACCTGTACTTTCAACCCTTGCTAAACAGTACCTGTGCATTCCAGGCACCAGTGTGCCAGCAGAGTGAGTTTTTAGTACTGCTGGCGACATAGTGAACGCACAGAGAAGTGCTCTGCGGCCAGATCATGTTTATCAATTGATATTTTTGAAAAAAAACTTTAGTCATTGAAGAGTAGTTGGTTACACTTGATCTTTTGTTAAATATTGTTTGTTTATTAAAATGAGAGTAGTAGCAGGTTCTGCCACTGCTAATTTTAACTTGAAGAAATTTTGGTTGCACTTTATTTTTGATATTAATACTATAGTTAACTTAATACTGTATTTTTGTATTATTTTTATGTTGAAAAAAAAAACAACAGCAAAAGTAGCAGGTAAACCTACTGTTAATTCTACCTGAAGATATGTTGGTTGCACTTTATTAGGGCCCGAGCACTAAGGTGCGAGGTCCCTCTTGAAACTGTTAGGATTATTATTTTTTTTTTCTTTTTTCTTTTTTTTTCTTTCTGCAAAGTAAGCCCCATTTTCGAGGCCGCAACATGCTCGAAAAGTCACCAAATTTTGCACACATGTCAGGACTGGTGAAAAATTTTGTATTTTGTGGGTTTCGCGGATGGGCGTGGCAAAATGGCTCGCTAGCGCCACCTAGAAAATTAGAAAAAATTAGCCCCTCGTCCACGTTCGACCTACATGCACGAAATTTGGTGGGGACGTGTATCATATCAAGACACACAAAAAGGCCTCAAGAACCCATACCCTAAACGCGACAGGAAGTCCGCCATTTTGAATTTGGTGGCCATTTTGGGACGATTTACACACTCCGTACTTTGACGAACTCCTCCTAGGGATTTTGTTGGATCGACTTCAAATTTCTGCTGTGCCTTCTAAAGGCATTGACGATGAAAAGTTGTGCTATCTGCGCGTTTTCGTCAATGGGCGTGTCCGTGGCATCGATGATTCACCATGAAACAGGAAGTTAGAGTAACTTTGCTGTACATGCTCAGATCTGCACCAAATTTTGCACGCTTGAAAAGAGTCCCGCCCTGAACACATGTACATGCCGACATTCACCCCCAGTCATAGCGCCACCTGCTGGCAACAGGAAGTGACCTTTAACGAAGCAGCCCCCGCCGCACGTTTGACCTACATGTACGAAATTTCTGTGGCACATCGACCATGTCCAGACGCACAAAAAAGCCTCTTGGAGCAATGCCCTAAACCCAACAGGAAGTCAGCCATTTTGAATTTTTCGGCAAATTTTGGCTGATTTACACACTCCGTACTTTAACGAACTCCTCCTAGGGATTTAGTCCGATCAACTTGAAATTTCTGCTGTGCCTTCTAAAGGCATTGACGATGAAAAGTTGTGCTATCTGCGAGTTTTCATCAATCGGTGTGTCCGTGGCGTTGCGTCAAACATCAAGTCTTCGCCATGACAAATGAAGTGGTTGTAACTTCAATGTACATGCTCACAGCTGCACCAAACTTTACATGTAGGATAAGAGTCCCACCCTGAACTCATGTACATGGTGACATTCACCCACAGTCATAGCGCCACCTGCTGGCAACAGGAAGTGACGTATAACACCTTCATGCAGTGTCTTAAAAGCGTAGCAAATTCACAGCCGCACTGGCAGAGCTCCAGAATATGCAACAGAATATGCGGCCGCATCACTCCCCGACGCGCTACATGTGCGAGGGCCCGCCCATCGCTGCTTACAGCTTTATTTTTTATATTAATATTGTAATATTTTTGGTAAAAAACAAAAGCAGAAGTAGCAGGGAAACCTACTGTTGAAATGTTGGTTGCACTTACTGTACTTTAATTCAAAACGTTTTGAATAGTGAAAATGAGAGCAGAAAAGTTTAAACTTTTATGTCAAATTCAACCTAAATTGTTGTTTGCACTTCAAATAAAATGTGAATGCATTTGCCATTAACTGTTGTTGTCTTGTTTGTTTATATCCATAATTAATTGATACCCGATTCCCTTACAAGAAACAACAGGAATGTAGGAAACTTTACCTGCACTGTCCAGTATCCAGGTATTTATTTCAGTCACTCGTGTAAATTACATTTAGCCAAGGCTGCAAAGCCGACTCCATGTTATAAATATGTTAGACCTATCACTTCTGCCACTAAAGATTGCTTTATCAATAATCTTCCAAATCAGTTTCATAATCTCAGCATCCCAGATAGCTTAGAAGAACTTGATATTGCAACAGAAACTTTTAACTCTCTCTTTTCCAGCACTTTAGACACAGTTGCTCCGCTGCGCTTAAAGAAGATCAAAGAAAATAGTCCAACGCCGTGGTACAATGAGCACACTCGGGCCCTTAAGAGAGCAGCCAGAAAAATGGAGCGAAACTGGAAGAAAACAAAACTAGAGGTATTTCGGATTTCATGGAAGGAGAGCTCGATTGCTTACAGAGAGGCCTTAAAAGATGCTAGAACTAATTATTTTTCAACCCTATTAGAAGAAAATAAACATAATCCTAGGTATTTATTTGAACAAGTGACTAAACTAACGAAAAAGAAAGCTTCAAGCCCAGAAGTTTATAAGAAACACAGCAGTAATGACTTTATGAACTTCTTCACTTATAAGATTGATAATATCAGGGACAAAATTATAACTATGCAACCGTCTACTACAGTATCGCATCAGGGAGTATATTGTAGTCTCTGTGAGGAACATTTTGATTCATTTGTTGCTATAGGAGAGGAAGAATTTTGCAAAATTGTTAATTCATCTAAATCGACAACTTGTATGCTAGACCCTATACCGACTAAGCTACTGAAAGAGATGCTTCCAGAGGTCATAGATCCTCTTCTAGATATCTGTAATTCATCTTTGTCATTAGGATACGTACCAAAAACCTTTAAGTTGGCTATGATTAAACCGCTTGTTAAAAAACCGCAACTTGATCCTACAGAATTAGTCAATTACAGGCCGATCTCGAATCTGCCTTTTCTGTCAAAGATACTAGAAAAAGCAGTATCCTCACAACTGTGTTCCTTTTTAGAAAGAAATAATATCTGCGAGGATTTTCAGTCCGGATTTAGACCGTACCATAGTACTGAGACTGCTCTCATTAAAGTCACAAATGATTTGCTCCTATCATCCGATCGTGGTTGTATCTCTCTATTAGTGTTACTTGATCTTAGTGCTGCATTTGATACTATCGACCACAACATTCTTTTAAATAGACTAGAAAACTATGTTGGCATTAGCGGAATTGCACTAGCATGGTTTAAATCATACTTATCTGACCGATATCAGTTTGTAGCAGTAAATGAAGAGATGTCTTATCGATCACAAGTTCAGTATGGCGTACCACAAGGCTCAGTACTAGGACCGCTGCTCTTCACTCTGTACATGCTACCATTAGGAGATATAATTAGGAAATATGGAATTAGCTTTCACTGTTATGCTGATGATACTCAGCTGTATATTTCTTCAAAACCTAACGAAACTTACCAATTCACAAAATTAACGGAATGCATAGCTGATATAAAAAATTGGATGACCAGTAATTTCCTATTACTAAATTCTGAAAAAACAGAGATTCTAATCATTGGACAAAAAACTTCCTCACCTAATAACCTAGAATACTGTCTAACACTTGATGGCTGCTCTGTTAAGTCTTCGACGTTAGTTAGGAACCTGGGTGTGCTCTTTGATACTAATCTTTCATTTGAAAGTCACGTGTCTAGTATCTGTAAAACCGCATTTTTCCATCTTAAAAATATATCTAAATTACGTCATATGCTCTCACTGACAAATGCGGAACAATTAGTTCATGCGTTCATGACCTCAAGGCTAGATTATTGTAATGCTCTACTGGGTGGTTGCCCTGCACGCTTATTAAACAAACTACAGCTAGTTCAAAATGCAGCCGCTAGAGTTCTTACCAGAACCAGGAAGTATGACCATATTAGCCCGGTTCTGTCAACACTGCATTGGCTGCCTATTAAACATCGTATAAATTTTAAAATATTGCTGATTACTTACAAAGCACTAAATGGTTTAGCTCCCCAGTACTTGAGCGAGCTCTTAACGCATTATAGTCCTTCACGTCTATTGCGATCTCAAAATTCTGGCCAGTTGATAATACCTAGAATATCAAAATCGACTGCTGGCGGTAGATCCTTTTCCTATTTAGCACCAAAACTTTGGAACAATCTTCCTAACACGGTCCGGGAAGCAGATACAGTCTGTCAGTTTAAATCTAGACTAAAAACACATCTCTTTGGCTTAGCATACACATAACACATTATAGATTTCTATAATTCAATGTTAGGCTGCATAGATTAGATCAGCCGGAACCGGGAACACTTCCCATAATTCCTGATGTACTTTGTACATCATAAGAAGGATGGCGTCTACGCTAATATTAGTCTCTCTGTTTATCCCGAGGTTTACCGCAGACCGCCGGATCCAGGGCATATCCAGATCTGATGAAGGACCATCACATGGACACGTCGACACGCATTATCAGGGCTGTGAAGGTCCATGGACACCCCACCACTCATCTCCTCACCGGCCGGATGACCCAACCCAACCAGATGAACTGGATAATATCGTGAAAGTTCTGATCCCATCTGACTCCTGACATTATACTGCCTAACTCATAATCATACACTGTTCATTCGTTGGCCAAAGGAGGACTGGCCCCCCGACTGAGCCTGGGTTCTCCCAAGGTTTTTTTCTCCATTCTGTCACCTGATGGAGTTTTGGTTCCTTGCCACTGTTGCCTTCGCCTTTTGGCTTGCTTAGTTGGGGACATTTAATTTTCAATTGAACAATACTATTACAACATTGTTTTCCTGTTATCTCTGTAAAGCTGCTTTGAAACAATTTGTATTGTAAAAAGCGCTATATAAATAAAGGTGACTTGACTTGACTTGACACTGGTTGCATTTTTGGCTAAAAAGTTACTGAATCGATTTCAAGTCACTGAATCGTTTCGGATCGTATCGCTCTAAATGAACCAATATCGTCCTTGAATCGTATCGACAACCACGTATCGTGATACGAATCGAATCGTTGTTAAAACAAATCGTTACACCCTTACTAAACAACTTACTCCGAGCTTGTATCCTCGGCGGGGTCAATTCGTTCTTCAAAATGCAGCCGTTCGTCGTCCGAGTTTCAAATTACTCTGAGGAAAAGGTGAATTCTTCCCCGCTGTCCATAATCCTCTGAAGGGGTAGTGTGCTGCCATCCTCAAAACGCGATGAACGATGAACTCTCAGTGATTCTGATGAAGAAACTTCGTGTTGTTATGGCATAGATCGCCTATTTACCATGTGAAAAGCTCTGGGGGCGTGGCGGCCTCAGCTCATTAAAGATAATGAAGGGAGAACGAAAAAACTGTACCTCTCCTTGGTTTCAAACGGATAACATAAACTGGAAATATTTTTTTTTTTAAATAAATTACTTCATTTAAAAGAAGAGAATTTCAGCTTTCAAAAGATAAATCTCTCGTATCTCTGTGACAAGTATTGACAGAGTTACAGTTAATTTTTTGGACGCGTTTCAGAATGGACCTCACTGACAGAGAGAAGGCAAAATGCGCATCATGTTTATTTTTCTTTATTTGACGAAAAGCACAACACTTTGTTTTTATACCCACAAAAAAATAGACACTTAACAGGATCTAATGATGTACAACACTTATATGTAAGATCAAAATCAACAGAGTAATTTGATTCTCTTTTGCACTGATAAGGAAAAAATCCAGCAGAGGCTTAATGTCCCACAATGTCTCAAATCATTTTAGTAAACTGTACCTCTGCATGGTCACTGTCTTCAGAAATGGAAACGGTTCGTCTTCCCATCCCTGCTTGCAGGAGTTCAAGCTCCTCATTTGGCAATGGTGTAATCAAAGTGTTTTTTGGTAGCAGGTAAACATTTTGTGAAATCACCTTACTTCATTTACTCTGCTTAGGGACAGGTAATGCTCTCTTTTTGCCCCGCTTTATGCTCGACCTAAAATATCCCGGAAAAGACCTGAGGATATATAAAGAGCAAATATGAGTTGATTAGTCAATGTTACTAGAAGACATGAACATAATGTGCCTTACAGTCTTCTTACAGTCTGATAGATCCAATATCAAATTGGAAAATAACCATGTTTCTAAACATCAAAACATTGTTTACTAAATTAGGTTATGAAATATCCATTTCCTTTCAAGTAAAGCTTAAGCTTCAGTGGGACTTCTAAATTCTTTTCTCTCTGCAGAAACTAAACACAATGTTGACTGAGCTCATAATATTTCCTTCAGAACAAAGTGTGAGCATGAACCTAGCCATCTCCTCCTGCACTGTCACACTTGGGCCTGGTCTCTCAGGTTCTGCTGCCTTCATGTCAGTGCTCACTGAGTTGAGCAGCAATGACACCAGGTTCCTTGCTGCTGAGTCAATTTCTCCAAGACCCTGAATCATTTTAAAGGGGTCATATAATGGTACATGCACTTTTACAAGTTGATTGTGCTGAAATGTGTGTTGGCAGTGTCTGTACACAGCCATCATATAATGATAAAAATCCATCCAGTGGTTTTGTTTTAATCCAGTTTTTTGTTTTCACCCCCGAAGCCGCCACCCCGCCCTTTGTTGCGCCGCGCAATAAGAAGCGCCGCTCACAAAGACCACCGGAGGATATGGTTTGTCGCGAGCGTCTCGCCGGAGCCTCTCCCTCGAGCCTCGCTATCGCATTCCCCGCCCCCTCTCACGGACACGCAGTTGCCGCCGGGAGGCCGCACTGCCGTTACGTCGGACGATGATGCGGAAGACAACGCCACACGTGACTGTTGTTCCTTACTGGCTTCGTACAGCGAGGAGTGGTCAGGCTCTGCCTCCTCCTCGATCCAGGAATCCAGCCGGACCCGCGCTGGAGTGGAATCCGAGCTTTTGCGCCTCCTCACTCAGGCCGTTGACCGCCTCGGGCTCGAGTGGTCCCCGCCTGCTGAGTCCGCGCCTAATAGGCTCGACGGCTGCTTTCTACAAGGTCGCCGCCGACCAGCGCCCGCGGCCCGGGCCGCGCCTTTCCTGCCTGAACTCCACGCTGAGCTCTCCAAGTCGTGGAATTCGCCTTTCTCGGCCAGGATTCAGTCTCACGTCTCCACGTCGCTCTCACAAGTGGACGGCGCCACCGAGAGGGGATACACGGCCATTTCCCGTGTTGAGGAAGCGGTCGCAGCGCACCTTTGCCCGCCCTCCGCGAGATGGCGCTCAAGGTCCGCGCTCCCATCTAAAGCCAGCAGAACAACATCCGCCTGTGTTGGCCGCGCCTATGCCGCCGCCGGCCAGGCCGCGTCTGCTCTGCATTCCATGGCCGTCCTCCAAATCCTCCAGGCTGACCTTCTTCGTGAGTGGGACGAGAAAGGCAGAAACCCAGAGGCTGTTACGGATCTGAGGAGCGCGACGGATCTCTCCCTTCGCGCCACAAAGTCTGCAGCTCAAGCTCTGGGAAAATGTATGGCGGCTCTGACTGTCACAGAGAGGCACCTCTGGCTGACACTCGCGGACATGGGAGAAGCTGAACGCGCCACGTTTCTCAACGCGCCACTCTCTCCCACTGGTCTCTTCGGCCCGGCTGTGAACGGTATCGTCGACCGGTTCTCCGAAGTTCAAAAGACCACGCAGGCTATGAGCTTATTCCTGCCTCGACGCTCCAGCTCCTCGGCAGGCCGCTCACGTGACCAGCCTCCTGCATGAGCCACAACACAGCGCCCAGCTCAGCCTAGCCAGCCTTCGCAGCGATGACAGGGCGACCGCCCTAGATCGCGCTCGGACAGCCGCCGCAGACCGCCGCCCCCCCGTGGGCCTCGGCCTAGGATCACGCTGAAGCCCGAGCACGCGAAGCCCTCCCAGCAGCATCAAGGAAGAGACGGTCGAGCCCCGCCGCGGCCGGGCCACCGTCAAAATTCCTCCCCCTGTCAGTCCCCTTCATACAGGCTACTGCAGCGGTGTATTTAGCAGCCAACGAGCCGGTAATACTACCTTCTCGCCTGCACACAACCGCCGTTTTCACGGCGACCCAGAGAAATCTCTGGTTGTCCGGCTTACGCCGACGGTGCTTTATGTGTAGAATAAAGCCCATATAAAGCCCATACCACAGTGCTCACCCCTACACACAAGCATTACACTTCCCGTGTCACTCACAGAGCCCACTCCCATAAAGCGGTCACAAGCCGCTCGAGTGTTAAACATGGTAAACGTGCCCACGAGCCCGTGCATACGACCACCCCTTGCCCGCTCTGTCACACGGCCAGAAAACACTCATATGGACGTAAGTCTAGTGCCCACTACAAAGCGTGCACGCTTACGAGTAAACTCTTCACACAAAGCGTCGCCTGTTTGCCACAAGGCTGCAATAACACGTTCCCCATCTCTAGATCAGGGCGTCGCAAAAATATGTACAGGGTTTCTGCAGGTTTCAGTAAGTCAAATTTAAGACCTTTTTAAGACATTTTAAGACCATTAAGATTGAAATTTAAGACCTACACGACGCATTATCCAAGTTAGATAGATAGTTAACTCGGGATCATTAGAGTATCTATCTATCTATCTATCTATCTATCTATCTATCTATCTATCTATCTATCTATCTATCTATCTATCGTGTGTGTGTGTGTGTGGAGAGAGAGAGAAGGAGAGGTAGATATTTTTTTAATAGAAATTGTACTTTTGCATATTATACTGTAAAAACACAATTTTTTGTTGATTTTAGTTGATCATAGTTGATCATAACTAGAGAGGAAATGATGAGATGATTAAAGTGACCAAAATTATCACGGTTATCACAGAATCCTGTTCAAAAAGTACTAATACTACAGTCAATTCAACAAGTTTTATGTCGAAAAACAGCAAATAACAAATTGATTAGCATCAATATGCACTTTTTGTTTACATAAACATTAAAATACCATTAAAAATGATGGCTAGATTTTAAAAGAGTGTCTTGCAACATGTAATCTACTAACATGTACAAGTTCAAATAAAGTTTTGACAAAAAAGGTTTTATACAAAGTTAAACCTCATATTTCAGCCTTTAAATATTTTTTTTTTTTATAAAAAGAATGAGTCAAAAAAAAATTACTGACATTTACACATTAGCTTATATTTATTAGTAGTGTTTGGGTGAGCCACCCATCCTTCATGTTGACGGAGCTTTCAATGTTGTTATGCAAAGGGGTGATTGGTTGGTTCCTGTCACATGACCTGCGGTGCGTGCATTTGCGGCATTCTGAAAAGTTTAGATTTTTTCCATCTCGTTGCGCCTGGTAAAAAAATTAACGCGTCGCTTCAATTATGAGCACGCTTGCCGCGCGCCTACATTTGAACAAACTGTATACATTTTGAGTGCGGAAAAGACGCGATATGTGAACGGCCTCTGGCGAGCTAGCTCATGTCAAGCCACGAGCTACTGGGGCACGCGAGCGACGTGTTGGAGACCCCTGCTCTAGAGCTCCGCTTTGTAGGTTACAACTCGATACTTTTTTGCTACGTTGTAATAACTTTCTGCGGCAAGCGTTTCTGGAAATGAACGAGGGTAAACACTTTTTTAGACCTGACTAAATGAAATTTAAGACCTAGGATGAAAATCTGGCCGTTTTTAAGACTTTTTAAGGCCTTAAATTTAAAGTCCAGAATTTTAGACTTTTTAAGACTTTTTAAGACCCCGCGGGAACCCTGTATGTAAGTCTTGTGCCCGCTCACAAGCGTTCACGCTTACAGTTAAGCACCTAGCCCAGGGCGCTGCTCACGAACCACAAAGCAGACATAAATCAGATGTGTCACTGCTGCCTGAGAGCCGCCGTGTGTAAACACCGAGAGCATGCGCGCTGCGCACACACCTCTGGTTCAGCCTGCCAAGCCCACACAGTGTGGCGGTCAGAGCCCAGAGGCCATTCAGCCCCTAGCTACACATATAAAAGCATGGGAAGCTATCCCAGGGGTATCAGAATGGGTGTTAAACACAATAAAACAGGGCTATTCGCTCCAAATTCGATCGCCGCCATCCACGCTTTCGAGCGCGGCTCGAAACAACTGTGAATACAGAAGTAGCACATCTACTTCGCACAGAAATAGCAAATCTGTTGTGCAAAAGGGCCATAGAGATGGTTCCGCCTTCTCTGAGCGAGTCGGGGTTTTACAGCCGTTATTTTCTTGTACCAAAGAAAGACGGTGGCCTCAGACCCATCTTAGATCTGAGGCATTTGAACAGAGTGCTTGTGAAAAGACCGTTCAAAATGCTGACAATCAGGAAACTTCTCGCGCAGGTGCGCCCGAAGGACTGGTTTATATCTCTCGATCTAAAAGATGCTTATTTTCAGATTCAGATAATTCCCCGTCACAGGCCATTCTTGAGATTCGCCTTCGACGGCCGGGTTTATCAATACACCGTCCTTCCGTTCGGCCTGTCCCTAGCACCCCGTACATTTATGAAGTGCATGGACGCGGCGCTCGCCCCCCTGAGAAATCGGGGCTTGCGAATTATGAACTATCTGGACGATTGGCTGATTTTAGCACAGTCGGAGATGGAACTCTTATCTCACAAGACAGTGCTCCTCAGTCATCTGGAAAGCTTGGGTCTCTCGGTCAACTGGACCAAGAGCTCATTACGGCCCAGTCAGTCAATTTCCTTTTTAGGAATAGAACTAGACTCGGTGGCTATGACAGCGCGCTTGTTAACACAGCGCACCCGCCGTGTTCAGCGCTTAGCCGCGTCTTTCCAGAAGGGCAGCCTCATCCCTTTGAAAAAGTTTCAGAGAATGCTAGGCTGTATGGCTTCAGCTGCAGCAGTACCCCAGCTGGGTTTACTGCCCGCTACAGCGCTGGCTGAATGCTCGCGCGTCTCGCCGGGCTTGGGCCGCCAACTAATCAGAGTGACTCAGACCTGCATTACAGCTCTGCAGCACTGGAAAGTGGCCGATTGGTATCAGCGGGGAGTGATGATGGGTGCGATCTCACACCGAAAAGTCATTTCGACAGACGCATCCAACACAGGTTGGGGCGCGATCTGCGAAGGCACACCGGTGTTTGGTCTGTGGTCAGACCGAGAGAAGCTCCTTCACATAAACTGTCTGGAAATGATAGCGGTCGAGAACGCGCTTTCTCCCTGTCATCCGGGACCACCATGTTCTAGTCCGTTCGGACAACATGTCGGTGGTATCCTACCTGAACCGTCAGGGCGGAGTCAGATCCAGGAATCTCTGCGATCTGGCGGAGCGCCTTCTAGTTTGGTCCCACTGTCACCTGCGCTCGCTGAGAGCGGCGCACGTGCCAGGCCACCTGAACGACGGCCCAGACAGACTGTCCAGGGACAAACATTCCCCCAGGGGAATGGTCCCTGCACCCCCAAACAGTCCAGAAACTATGGCGCCTATTCGGCAGAGCGGAAGTAGACCTCTTTGCGTCCAAAGACAACGCTCACTGCCCAGTGTTCTTTTCAAAGAACAAGGATGTGCTGGCCCAGAACTGGCCCAGCTGCCCGCTTTATGCTTTCCCACCGATCTCACTGTTGCCACAGGTAATAAAGAGAATCAGGGAAACGCGCCACTCTGTGCTCCTCATAGCCCCGCGTTGGGAGAATCAGATTTGGTTCCCGGAGCTAACGCAGCTGTCACAGACGGCTCCGTGGCCCATTCCGGTGAGAACAGATCTCCTCTCTCAGGCTCGCGGCTCGATCTGGCATCCCCACCCAGGGCGCTGGTCGCTGCATGCGTGGGTTATCAACAAATACCCGTTGCCTTGCCAGAAGGAGTAGTGAACATGATCGCGCAATCAAGAGCTCCCTCTACTAGAGAGCTCTAATCGTCTAAATGGTCTGTGTTTTCTAAATGGTGCACCGACAAAGATCTAGACCCACGGAAATGTGGGGTTTCGTGGCTGCTCGTGTTCCTACAAGAGCTGTTGGATAAGGGCAGATCCCCATCCACGCTCAAAGTTTATGTGGCGGCCGTTGCAGCGTTACCTCTTTCAGACGCACGGAGCAGCTCTTTGTTTCGTTTGGTGGGCGCAACGAAGGTCTCGCCGCCTCGAAACAGACCCTGTTCAGATGGATAGTGGACGCTATTGCAGCTGCTTACGCGTCAAAAGGTCTGCAATGCCCACTGGGCATCAGGGCTCACTCCACTAGAGGCATGGCCTCATCGTGGGCGTGGTCCAGTGGAATTTCCATTCATGACATATGTGTGGCGGCGGGCTGGGCTTCCCCGTCCACCTTTGTCAGGTTTTATAATCTGGAAGTTCCCGCCCTGCAGGCAAAACTTCTGGCGGTATGAGTGAGATGTAAGTACTGTCCAAATGTATAGTGCACAGGCTACTCTCACAACATCAGCTCTCCTGGTTGTGCTGCACTATTGGGTAATCGCTATATGCTTCCACAGACCGGCGCCGCCGTTCTGTTGTTCCCTCTAAGTGCTTATGAACATGTGCTGGCCCGCACTACTGCTGGCCACCTAATTTTCCACTTATCAGGGCTCCCCGGGCACCCCCCCCGGGACTCATGTGGTGGATGCTGGCGCGCACGGCGTTGACAAAGGGTTCCCGTAGCGTAAGCTAACTTATGCAATACGAGAGAACCTCTCGTAAGAGAACGTATCGGTTACCTAACGTAACCTCGGTTCTCTCTAGAAGAGGGAACGAGTATTGCGTAACCGGCCGTGTTTGCGCCACGAGCGACTTTCGCTTCAGTCGATGAAAACCAGGGAGCAGCCTCTGAACCGTGCTTATATTCAATTCAATTCAATTCAATTCAAGTTTATTTGTATAGCGCTTTTCACAATACACATTGTCTCAAAGCAGCTTTACAGAAAGTGCATTTCAGAAATGGACAAAGAAAAATACAGTTAGTTAATCATGTATAAATTTAGGCATAACATATCGCCGGTGTTTAGTCGTCTCTTCACAGGCGTCGAGTCGTCTCTTCACAGGCGTTTAGTCGTCTCATCACAGGTGTTGGGGCATCTGAAGTCTTCGTGAGAGTCTTCGTTATATACACTAAGCCACGCCCCTTTTGGCGGGCTGTGTAGCCATGAGGGCGCGAGCGCCTCTCATTGGGCAAGACGTCACGCCAGGTTCACTGGTAGGCTGCTGCAGTTGCCGCAGGGCAGCCAATGAGCTCGCTAGATAGCCCGCTCTAGGTCTGGCAGCTGCTGCACTGCGTTGACAATAAATACAAAATTAGGATAATTTTTGGCTTCAATGTCTCGAGAAAGATGAATCTTCCCCGTAGCGTAAGCTAACTTACGCAATACTCGTTCCCTCTTCTAGAGAGAACCGAGGTTACGTTAGGTAACCGATATGTTTTCTTAAAATATGAATGAGAATTTTTAATCAGGGCTTGAAAACGAAAAAAAAAAAACAATCAGTTCACTCCGAGCAGAATCGATATTTTAAGGTTTCCGTTTTTGCGTTCCTCATTAAAAATTACTGTTCCGAAAACGGTTTGATTAGAAAAAATACCGGTTAATAACGTTATTTTAATTTAGCCTATTCTTTAAACAAATATGTATAGGCTAAATAAAGACTAATTTTTACTCAAAAATAAGATAAAACATGATAATTAAACTTGAACATTTCATAACAGAAATACCTGTATTAATTACAAAGCAAACAGCTGGAAAATATGGACCTGTTTCACTGGACCGTTAGACAATCAAAAGTGGCCCCTTTTATGCCTAATTCTTTTCAGAAGAGTGATATTCTTTGTACATAACTTTTTTTGCAACACGACTTGTTTAAGAAATTACATGAATAAAAAATAAATAAACTGGATAACCATTGCTCTTTAAATGCACTGTCAACTGCTAATTTCAAAGCAAACACTCCACAACACGTCCTTGCATCACATAATCAAATTCAGTCAGATAATAAACCTTGATCATTTAATGCAATATAACATTGTAAAACTGTCACAGGGCAGGAACGGGCCCCTTGTTAATGTACCACCTCGAGGAGTTTATCCAGAGACACCACAGACGAACAACAGGGTAAGTAACAAAAGTTCAGTTTTATTGAATTAAAATCCTATGTACTAAAACGCTTGGTGGAAGAATTCCAACTATGCTTCCCTCTGTCCAGCAAAGGTGGGGAGGACTTGGTGCAACAGTCGCAACCCAACGGGTAACGGAGCCGGGACGTCGACTCGATCGTTCTTCTGCAGTCAGGACTGGTAAGTAGCCACAACAGAGCTCACAACGGTTCTTCTCTGAATAAGCACGGCAGACAATGCAACAGGCTGTGGCAAGCGACTTTCATACAGCGGCTTCTCTTCGGAACAGACAGCAGATAATGGGACAAACGTTAGTAAGAGATCTTCACCCAGCGGCTCCTCTTCAGAACAGACAGCAACAGACTGTGGTAAGAAACGTTCATACAGCAGCTTAACTTCCAAGCAGGCAGTGGAGCAGATAGCGGATGATGGGACAGACGTTAGTAAGAGATCTTCACCCAGCGGCTCCTCTTCAGAACAGACAGCAACAGACTGTGGTAAGAAACGTTCATACAGCAGCTTAACTTCAGAGCAGGCAGTGGAGCAGACAGCAGATACAATAGAGGAACAGATAAAGGTAAAAGATCTTCACCCAGCGGTTCCTCTTCAGAACAGACAGCAACAGGCTGTGGTAAGGACTTTCGTACAGCAGCTTAACTTCAGTGGAACAGACAGCAGATAATGGAACAGACGTTGGTAAGAGATCTTCACAATAGTTCCTACACAACACACGCTGTATCAACAATGGTTAGATGGGTTTCTCCAGCTCAAACCTCACAAACCTGCCCACTGGGGCTAACGGGTGGAAGCAGAATTATACACCCACACTTGTGCATGCAGTAAGTCACTTTAAAGAATCACACGTGTTCACTTCACACTAAGCACTGCAGTTCACATCAACTCACAGTGAATAAGGCTCCCACTCGCGGCCCCGGCCGGCGTCCTCTCCCATTGATGGATCCAATATACAGCACAGTGAGGATTACAACTGCAAAGCAATTACAGTCAATATCATGACTAATTTAGAGCCACGGTCCACTGGTTGATACACCCAAACGAAGATTGAAGATACAGGGACTTCACAAGAGAATATCAGAGAGACACTTAACTGCTGCTTGGGCCGTGTGGATGCTCAGCCACTCTTTAATCCTTGTCACTCTCACGTTATGAATCCATTATTCCAATTCCCCGAAATGCCGAACATAAAGGGCTGCCTTCCCGCTCTGTTACTCTCTCCCGCTCTGTTACACCCCTTCCTTCACGCCAGAATGGCCTTTTTATAATCCCTGTAATGGATACGTGTCCCCATCGCTGTTAGCTTCCCTCCTCCCGCACAGCTGACGCTCGTCTCTTCATTTAGAAGTTATGCCCGGACGCAATACATGGGGAAAACCCCGGAACCGGCTTGGTGTCTCACTAAATCCGCTCCCACTAGGGAACATTTCCGGGAATAATAGTTCCTCTTGGTTCGGCACCCGGTGACAAAAGTACAACAACATTTCTACCATTTAATGCAAAGCATTAACAATCCATAAAGAAAACATTGACCTGTACTGTTTTGGCTACCTGAAAGACTAGGCTACAGGAAAAATGTGCGAGTTGCTAGTAGGCCTACTTGAATAAGCTTAAACGAAATCCACAAACTAAATCAGTCTATTTAAGCTTGAAGTCCGTACTGCTTGTTTAAACGTACAAAAAGAATGTCCTCCAATACCTGTGCATTCATTGAAGACCTCAGTGGGGAAAGAATGTACTTGAGGCATGAAAATGCTCGCTCTACGCTGACTTGCGTTACAGGTAGTGCAATTACATTCATAGCAAGTTTGTGCAAATCTGGGTTAGTGGGAGCAACACTTGCCCAGTACTTAAAAATACACTCACTCCTCTTAAGGCGTGCAACCCGAGTGTGTTTTACTGTTGTGCTTTCTTTTTCTTTCGCCATCAACAGCTGTTCTATCTCGTCGTCATCGTCGGATGACTGAGATGGAGTGTACTGTGTAGTTACTTTGCTGCCGGATAAAGTCTGAATGGCTTCCCAGGCACGACATAAGTGAATTTTTGCGTTTTCGGATTGAAGTTCGCTGAGAAAAAGTCTGTATCTAGGATCGAGAAATAAAGCAGCCACAAAGGCGTCATTGTCAAGTCAAGTAAAGTCATCCTCATTTATATAGCGCTTTTAACAATGTAGATTGTTTCAAAGCAGCTTTACAGAGACAAACATATAATTTAAGGTAACAAAGAATGGTTTGGTTTTATAGCGGTTCTTGAATATGTTGTTTCCAGCTAAAGTTCATTTTTGATTGATTCACTTCTGTCGAAATGATCATTTGTTATTAAATTAGGGGCCGCCAAGACGACGCCGTTCTCTCTAAATAGACTTTAAACGCGAACCTGTGATAAACGCTGATGGCATTTACATGCGCGTTAGGAATTGATTCTATAGTTATGTGCGTTTGAATATATGTGTGCGCAGGTTCGTAATTCGCAAACCATGCCTAAACAGACTACTTCCCAGCTAACAGGGAACGTTCCCAGAACATTCACTAACGTTCTATAAAAGTTGTGTAAATGTTAGTACAAAACGTTATAAAAAATTATGTTTTCATAATTAACATTCTCATAACGTTGATAAAAAACGTTCTTGGAACAATGTTCTTGGAACGTCTTTATGACGTTATTTGTGATTGATGAACGTTCTCATAACGTTGATAGAAAACGTTCTTGGAACAATGTTCTTGGAACGTCTTTATGACGTTATTTGTGATTGATGAACGTTCTCATAACGTTGATAGAAAACGTTCTTAGAACAACGTTACTGGAACGTCTTTATCATGTTATTTGTGCTTGTTAAATGTTCTCATAATGTTAAAGCAGAACTTGGTAACTTTTTTAACTTAATAAAGCTGTCTAGAAATCATTTGGATGGTTAAACAACCTGTTCTGGTTATATTGGTGACTTTCCTAGCTCCCCCCAGCGGAAAACCAACCTTGCAACATGGGGACTACCGTCCCGGCAAAATGAAAATAGGAAGTCTCGTGAGAAGCGATACGAGAACGAGAACGAGCCGAGAAACACAAACTGCTTTACGGTTGATAACAGAATACAAAATGTACATGTCAATGTTCTATGATAATGTGTATGATGTATTACCCACCTCGGTAGCAGTTCCGCAAGTAAAGTTGGCCGGCTCTGATAATAACAAATGCACGTGAGCAGCGGTAGAACGGGGGAGAAGGGTGCCGCAAGTGAGGTTTTTTTTACGATAGTGTTGTGAAATTTTACGGCCCACAGCTGTAGGGGGAGCTCGTGGGGAAAACATGCGACGACAAAAGGGAAAATCATGCGAAGAAGACTAGATGTTGCCGAATTCTGCTTTAATAGAAATGTTCAGAGCAATATTTTTAGAACGTCCTTAATGTTATTAGTATTTTCTGAATGTTATAGGTATTTATCATAAAAAGTTCTCTGAACATGTCACTTGCTGAAAATTCTCATAATGTTTAGAGAAAACATTCTTATGAGTTAACATTCTCAAAATGTCCTGGTGTTATTTGTTAAGTTATCCATTACCATTAACATAAGTTAATTAAAAATATTGCTTGGAACCTGAAAGGATTAAAAATATAATATAAAGGGTACCAGAGAAAATTTGGTTTAAGAAACAGACTTCACCCTCAATGTTTTATGTAGTCTACTGCTTTTAATGCATCATGGAGTGTTAAAAAAAACAGAGTGTCCCTTACAATCAGACCCCCCTCCCTTTTAATAGGAAAATTGGACTTCAATACATTGAGACCATGACTTAATAGCTAAAGAAACACAGAAAGGCTGGGACAAGTTGACAAGGAATAAGTATAAAGAAAATTTATATGCTACATGTTTTTGTCTTAATTTAAGTTGAAATTACTACTCATTAAAGAAATTGTACAACAACAATAGTAATGATTAAAAAAATGTGTATTTCAAATTGTGTTCATTTGATCACCATTTGCAAACGCTCAAGCACACACAAAATTAACCAACCACCTCGACCAGACAGCACATCACAAGAAATGGTAAGAGTGTGAGTTTGTTTTCTTACATGAAATGCTAGCTTTATTTATTGCCATTTACAATGTTTATATTTTGTCAGCTAACCTATATTTCACTGAATATTCTAGCTAGATGATTTCATTGCACTAGAATATGTAAATCTGGGTGAACCTGCAGAGCTGTACATAGATTTTAATTAAGTCTTGGTTTTCCACAAAGAGAAATTGCTTGATGCAACCAAAAACAAATTTGTTATAACCAACTGGTTATTGATAAACAATAGATGTTTTATTTATATTGTTCCAAACTATTTTTTTTTTCATGTTATATATCAAATTAAAGAAAATTGAAACGTTGAAGAAAAAAATACAAATAAAAATTGCTCAGTGCAGTGAAACCAAAAATTCCATAACACAGAGGCCTTAGCAGAGCCGATGTAGAATATTATTAACGACATGGACAAAATAGCCTACCATTTCATTTTATTTGCTAAATACCCTTCGTATATAGCCTAGAAGGTTCAAACTGTGCATCTTTCTGGCATTGACAAACTTTATTTAAATTAAAAAAACAAAAAAAAAATAGGAATAAAACAGTATAGCCATAAGCACAAGCACACTCAAAAAGTTAAAAGTTTTAATCTATTTTTGTTTTGTTGTTGTAGCCTATTTAGGATAAATCAAATTATTTTGTGAACATAAAGTTGGGTTCTTCTTCATATTTTGCTTATATTTACAAAATTAACAAGAATTTAGAACACACCATTAATTAGTCCAAGACACATTTATACAGGTTTATTTCAGTCATTGCATTCAACAAATGATAACAATTAAAAAATAACTGAAATGAAGTTGAGTTTGCTGCTTATGCTTACATCCTGCAGGTGCAGGTCAACTGCAAAAACAAATAAAACAAAACTGTTACAAAACAAACAGTTAATGCATAAAATCGCGCCACACCGAAATTATATACCCTTTATTTATTTTTTAAATAATCCATAATTGAGAATTGAATTAACTAAAAATCTGTGCACGCGCTGTCTGGGAAAAGCTCCGCCCACTGAAAATGAAGAAGACGCCATTTCGTGAGGGTCCGCCAAGTGCTTCGATCAATTAATGGTAGGTCCAGTTGATTTTGGAAATATCTTTGAATACTGCGATGCTATTTGTCTCAGGATAACAATCTAAATGTATAACATATTGTAGATGAAAATAATCTATATGCTATGCATTTAAATTGGTAGTACCCCTGAGTTTCCTACAGCTGACGGTTATCCAACGCGTTTGGCGCCATTTCATGAGGAGAGCCGAATAACATTCGATTTTTTTTCTTCATAATGTGAATTATATTAATAAGAATTTGGCTAGGCGTTATGTGATATCATATGGCAACGATAACTTGGTCGTCGTTAGAGATTTAGCTGTTTCTATCGTATTTTGCGGTTCCTTTCACACTTATAATAATTTGACACTTTAGAATCATACAAATTCATGAATGAGAAAATTAATTAAGGATATTACCAAGAGTTATTAAGCGCACATAAGCCGTTAATAACGATCTCATTCGGCGTTCTGACAAACACCCAATGCGTGCACAGGGAAATCCAGGCCGGCTCAAAGCTGGAGTCGGGCCTTCGCCATGTCGTGTTATCCCGAATTTAGATCTTTTTCGTTTTCCACATAAATACAATGTCAAAATGACCATCGTGTAGGTTTTCACTTAAATACAGTTGAGTGAAAACAAAATGTCTGTCATCTGTGCATTAGGTCTTAAATTGACTGCAGTGTCCTGCTATGATGTCTGTCTTTAATGTTATTTAAACATCTAGAGACAAATATACACTATTATTATAATTTTTGAATATTTAATCATGGCCTCCTAATAATCCCCATCCACTGAATCCACTGAATTGGCTCTATCACTCTCTCTCCTCTCCAACTATAGCTGGTGTGTGGTGAGCACACTGGCGCCGTTGTACTGTGGCTGCCGTCGCATCATCCAAGTGGATGCTGCACACTGGTGCTGGTTGAGGAGAGAACCCCTGATATGATTGTAAAGCGCTTTGGGTGTACAGAAGTACATATAAAAGCGCTATATAAATGCCTCATTCTTTCATTCATTCATTCATTCATTCATTCATTCATTCATTCATTCAAAGAACCATTTTATATTCAATTCGTACAGCAGGGTTTTTCCTGCACTGAATTTTTATTGACGGCCGCCAAAGCCTTATTTGATCGGTGGCTGCGCTTGTGACATGCTCTGGAGAGCTTTAGTGAGCCTCTTCAGCAAGCACAGTTCCCCCATTGAGGGAACACAGAGTGAATTTGAGTGTGATGTTAAATGCAGGGGGCTCATGCAAATTCAAGTTCAGATTCAAATTCTGATGATGCAGACTTAGATGACATGCCTTCTTTGGGTGTTAGACTTACACAGTGGGCCAATGAATTTCAAGTAAAACACAATGCTGTGGATGGTCTTCTCAAAATCCTCGGTGAACATCACCCAGACCTCCCAAGAACTGCAAGAACATTACTTGGAACATGTGAAAATGTGAACTTAGACATGAAATCTGGGATGCAATACTTCTACTTTGGATGCAAAGAAAAGCTGTGTAGACATTTAAATTTGTACCCCAGTGATGATGTTACCCAGTTAGATTGTCTAGACATTTCGTTGAATATTGATGGCTTACCACTTTTTAAAAGTAGCAGTCAGTCACTGTGGCCAGTTTTGTGCAAAATCAATCTGGCTCCTTCCATTGTTTTTCCTCTTGCTCTCTGTTTTGGTGCGTCAAAGCCTAAAAATCTTGATTTTTTGACAGATGTAGTGCATGACCTTAGAGACATTTTACTGAATGGATTGGAGACTGACAGGGGTCGTTTAAGAGTTTATCTGCGCTGTATCAGTTGTGATGCACCTGCGAAAGCATTTGTCAGATGCACAAAGCAGTACTCGGGTTATTTCGGTTGTGATAAGTGCACACAGAAAGGCTTCTGGGATGGCAGTGGGTTATATACCCAGAGACGACTAATGTTACTCTGAGAACAGACGTGTCATTCCACGAGCAGCTTCAGGAAGAGCATCACCTATCATCTGGTGTGTCTCCTTTTTGCATGCTCCAAATAGACATGATTCAGCAATTTCCTGCAGATTACATGCATCAGTGCTGTCTTGGAGTGATGCGAAAACTGATTCTTTTGTGGTTGCGTGGAAAGCTTAGAACCAGATTATCTTCTGGCCAGGTAAGGGAGATTAGTTCTAGGCTTCTTGATTTGAGACCATTCATTCCAGACCTTTTTGCAAGGAAACCACGTGGCCTAGAAGACATTGATCTGTGGAAAGCTACTGAACTGCGACAGTTTGCCCTTTACACAGGCAAAATTGTGTTGAAAGGTGTTTTCTCTGATCAACTTTACAACCATTGTATGCTGTTTAGTGTGGCATTGGCCATCCTAGTGTGCCCACAACTAGTGAAACAGTACACCTCTTTCGCAACAGATCTGTTGGTTCACTTTGTAGAGCAAGGCAGAAAGTTGTATGGAGAGGTGTTACGCCCCTCTAGGGTAAAGGACGCAACATAAAAAAAAGGAAACGATATGGTTTCTTTGAAAGGAAAAGCCAATGAAGCAATATTTATTGGGTTTTACCAGGGTTAGAATACAATAAGGGACTTTACCTCAGGAGCCGACAGCCCAAAATAACAAATAAAAAGAGTAATATATA
This sequence comes from Chrosomus eos, assembly GCA_036326025.1. NCBI lineage: Eukaryota > Metazoa > Chordata > Actinopteri > Cypriniformes > Leuciscidae > Chrosomus > Chrosomus eos. The sequence goes on from JAZAVI010000495.1 coordinate 66,146, forward strand.
GGTACCTCTTACTGCCCTAATACACAAAATAAAATAAAAATACAATTACTTCCCCAACTCCCTAATCCAAAACAGGCAATAAAGATCAAAAAAAAGAAAGGTGGTGTCGGTCTCCCTACCTCCCAATACCAAAACAAAAATATGTATATACCAGAGCAAACAAAACAGTGCAGGGGTAATCTGAAATCTTAGTCATTAAACAGGCGGTAGTCTTTGTCACAAATGGCAATAAAAAGGAAACAAACAAACTCTTCTCTCTTAAGCAATTTCTCCAAAAACACAGAACAAACAGTCTTAAGCAACAAAGTCAGGCAACCAAAGTGTAGCAAGTGAGCACAAGGCTAATGGAAGGAGTGACGAAGGAAGCTTTTATACACGTCCAGGTGTCAGCTGATTGATCAGGGCGTGGCACCAATCAGTCTGCAGGAGCCAATCCGGTCTTCTTCCTGGGAAACAACAAACACCTCCCACAACAGCACAAAACACATATACAGACCAAAAGGGATGTAACAAGGAGTTCCTTGTGTACAATGTGCACTCTATGGTTCACCTTGCTTCTGATGCACATGTGTACGGTGGGCTAGATGAGTGTAGCGCTTTTGCCTTTGAAAATTACCTGCACCAGCTGAAGAGGTTGGTACGCTCGGGTAGAAACCCTCTGTCACACATTATAAAACGTCTTGGTGAAATTGACCAGCACAGAGAGGAACTGAATAACAAGCCTGCAGCTGTGGTGAAAACACAAAAACCCAACAATGTTTTTGTTCTCAGTGACTTTCAGTGTTGCAAGGTCATTTCTGTGGTGGATGCAACAGGGGAAGTGGATAGAATGGTGCTTTGTCGTGTCTATGACAATCTTGAGCAACTCTTCATGCAGCCTTGTGACTCCAGGTTAATTGGTGTTTACAAGGCCCAAGTGAGGCACAGCAGAATGAAAAAATTGTCTCAAAGGCTATTGGTCAGAAAGGCATTTTTAATTGATGCAGAAGATGGTGTGCAGATTGTCCTTACAGTGCTCCATTCATTTTGAGCAATTATCTAAAATCTGTTTCACCTTTTACACAATAGACTGTTACATCTGAATGCTGATTTTTACATTTAGTATCAGCAAATAATTAGGCTATGCTGTATTCACAAAATTGTTCGGGGAATCATTTGCCTGAAAATGTTGAAGACCAACAAATCACAGTTTTAGCCATTTGTTTCTGAACCTATCTTTACCATTTCTCTGAAGTCTTATTCGGTTATGTATAAAGTAATTAGGCTATCCGGGGTAGGCAAGTTCGGTCTAGAGAGCCGCTGTCCTGCAGAGTTGGCTCCAACACGAAAAACTCACTGCCTATAGCCTTACTAATCCTGAAGACTTTGATTAGCTTGTTCAGGTGTTTGATTAGGGTTGAACTAAATTCTGCAGGACAGCGGCTCTTAGGACCGAACTGCCTACCTGCTAATCAATACTGTTTTACAGTCAGGGGCGCAACTACCCAGTGTCAGAGGGGTATGCAGCAACAATTTTTGCAACAATCTGGTGCACTTTGAGAGTTCAAAATTAAAAGCTCCAACCCATATTCAGGGTGCAAATTAAACAAAGAAAAATTCTAAACTCTTTTAGTTAGTGTCTCTCTACATTCAATTCAATTCAAATTTATTTGTATAGCGCTTTTCACAATACACATTGTCTCAAAGCAGCTTTACAGAAAGTGCATTTCAGAAATGTACATAGAATCTCCACAGGCGTTTAGTCTTCTTCTAATCACAGGTGTTGGGGCATCTGAAGTCTCCGTGAGAGGCTGTATACAAACTGGAGCTGACGAACGCTATTTACCTCGGGACTGGCGTCCCGAGATAACAGCAGAAAGACAGATGGGAAATAATTAGCATAGCTGATGTTCATAATGTTAATGCATTCGAACTGATTCAGCAGTAGTATAAAAGGTAAGCATTAAGTGAATGCTTGGTTAAAAAGATGCGTCTTTAATCTAGTTTTAAACTGGGACAGCGAGTCTGAGTCTCGAACAATATCAGGAAGGCTATTCCAGAGTTTAGGAGCTAAATGTGAGAACGCCCTCCCTCCTTTAGTAGACTTAGATATCCTAGGAATGACCAGAAGCCTCGAATTTAGTGATCTTAAAGAGCGCGATGGATTGTATGGCGATAGAAGGTCTGTTAAATACACAGGAGCTAAACCATTTAGGGCTTTATAGGTCAGTAGTAATACTTTGTAATTGATACGGAACTTTATAGGTAACCAGTGTAGAGAGGATAAAATTGGTGTTATATGATCATATTTTCTTGACCTAGTAAGAACTCTAGCGGCTGCATTTTGCACTAACTGAAGCTTGTTTATTGAAGATGCAGGACAACCAGCTAATAAAGCATGACAGTAATCTGGTCTCGAGGTCATGAATGCATGAACTAACTTTTCTGCATCAGAAACAGATAGCATGTTACGTAGCTTAGCAATGTTTCTAAGGTGGAAAAAGGCTGTTCTTGTAACATATGAAATATGATTTTCGAAAGTCAAGTTGCGGTCTAGCATAACACCCAGGTCTTTTACTACAGTGGATAAAGTAACAGGACATCCTTCTAAATTAAAGTTGTATTGTAAGAGATTTTGTGGGTAGTTTTTTGGACCAATAAGTAATACCTCCGTTTTATCTGAATTTAATAGCAGGAAATTACACGTCATCCAGCATTTTATATCTTTTAGACACTCTGTCAAGCATAACAGTGAAAATTAATTAATTCCATGTTTTCTTATAATATTACCAAGTGGCAGCATATATATATATAGTGTCGAACGCAGCACTAAGATCAAGTAGAACTAGTATTGAGATACAGCCTTGGTCAGAGGTTAAAAGTAAATCATTTGTAATTTTAACTAGCGCAGTTTCTGTGCTATGATGCGGTCTGAATCCCGACTGAAATTTTTCATAGATATAATTTTCTTGCAAGAAAGAACACAATTGAGCGGACACAATTTTTTCTAGTATTTTAGACATAAATGGAAGATTTGAGATGGGTCTGTAATTTGCTAGGTTATTTGGATCTAATTGCGGTTTCTTAATGAGAGGTTTTATTACTGCCAGCTTGAATATTTTTGGAACATGACCTAAAAATAAAGACGAGTTAATAATATTGAGAAGAGGCTCTTCCACTACAGGTAACACTTCTTTAAGTAGTTTAGTGGGTATTGGATCTAATAAATATGTTGTTGGTTTAGATGCAATGATAAGTTTATTTAACTCTTCCTGTCCTATAGTTGTAAAGCGGTGTAGTTGTTCTTGAGGGGCGATAATTGAGGCTGAGTCATAATACACCATAGAGGATTGTACATTTACAATAGTGTTTCGGATGCTTTCTATTTTCTCATTGAAGTAATTCATAAAATCATTACTACTATATAGTAACGGAATATTTTGCTCTGGAGATGTCTGATTATTTGTTAGTCTAGCCACAGTGTTAAATAAAAACCTTGGATTATTTTGGTTATTTTCTATTAGTTTGCGGATATGCTCAGCCCTGGCTGATTTTAGAGCCCTTTTATAACGTGACATACTGTCTTTCCACGCGATTCTAAAGACCTCTAAATTAGTTTGTTTCCATTTACGCTCTAAGTTACGAGTTTCTCTCTTGATAGCATGCGTAGCACTGTTGTACCATGGTGCTTTAGTTTTCTCTCTAACCTTTTTTAATCTAATTGGTGCAACAATATCTAGAGTACTAGAGAAAACGGTGCTCAAACTGCTAGTCATTTCCTCTAGTTCATCTGTTTGTTTGGGTTCACTGAGCAGCTGAGATAGATCAGGTAAGCTATTTGAGAATCTATCTATAGTGGTTGGAAGGATTGTTCTGCCTGGTCTATAACGTGGTGCAACATGACAAATTTCAGCAGTACGTATTATGCAAGTTACCATGTAATGATCAGTGAGATCATCACTTTGCGGTATAATATCTATATCGGTTGGATCGGTTCCATATGATATAATTAAATCTAGTGTATGATTTAGACGATGAGTGGGACCACTGACGTTTTGCTTCACCCCAAAAGAGTTTAATAAATCTGTAAACGCAGCCCCTAACGCATCTTTTGTATTATCTACGTGTATGTTAAGGTCGCCAACAATTATTGCTTTATCGACATTGACCAATAGGTCTGAGAGAAAGTCTGCAAACTCTTTTAGGAAATCAGCATATGGCCCTGGAGGTCTATATACGGTAGCCATGGCTAGAGATAATAAGGATTTCTTTCTTACATCTAAGAGCGTAACATTTAGCACATGTACTTCAAACGAATTAAACCTATGACAAGTTTTCTGAGTAACATTAAGAATATCTCTATAGATTGTTGCAACACCGCCGCCACGACCAATCAGACGGGGCTCATGCTTATAACAGTATCCTGGTGGAGTAGACTCATTTAGACCGAAATAATCATTTGGTTTAAGCCAGGTTTCAGTAAGGCACAGAACATCGAAATTATTATCTGTGACCATTTCATTTACAATAACCGCCTTAGGTGTGAGCGATCTGATGTTTAGAAGACCTAGCTTTAGAAATTGTTTTTGTTCACTGATATTTAGATTTTCTGGTTTAATTACAATAATATTCTTGCTAGATCCTACAGTAGGTTTATTGTTTGGCCTCACTAAGCGAGGAATAGACACAGTTTCTATATAATGTTCTACATTGGTACTTATATCAATTAAGTTGGGACAGCAAAGACTATGATTTGGACTTTGACTTACTAGTCAGATGGTCTGTAGCGTCTTGGAGATGTTGTCCGACAGAACAGCCGCTCCGACTCTGCTGGGGTGCAGGCCATCAGGACGGTACAGCCTAGGTCGCTCCTGTGATGGATTTTCTTTTAACGCACCTGACTTAGTTGAACCTGGTGTCCCTGACACCTGAAAATATTATACTCAGTTGAGTTACCTCTGACCGCGCTGGTTGACCCAGTCTAACCCCGCCTAAGAGTCTCACAAAGAGTCGAACGACGTCTCGTCCCTTATCGAACACTATCACTTGGTGATAAGGTCTCTAGTGTTCTTAACTTGCCCCACACTATCACTTGGTAGTAAGGTCTCTAGTGTTTCGCTCAAATAACTTGTTCTACTAACTAACTTTGCTGTGCAGCTTAAATGACAGACAGACTTCAGTAATTATCCCTTAAATGCTTTTAATTAACGGCCAGGAGAGTTCTCGAGCAATATTCAGAGAATCTCCCAAGTAAAAACAAGGCCGGTGGATCTCAGACAATTTCCATTGAGAATCCCACCGAAAACACGGAAAACAACAGTTTTTATACAATAGGGAGGTATGGCATAATGACATTAATTTGATTGGTTATTCATTCACAGTCTCTTCTGTTACTGGGTAGAGAATAATATGTTTTAACCATTACTTCATTTATCACAAGTTCTAACTTAATCATCCCTGTCTAGTCTCATTTCCCATATTTGTTATTTTTACACATAGTCATGGGTTCGACACACACACACATTCACCTAAAATACAGAATGTCTTAGAACATTGTTTCAGAGATTTAGCAGGTCAAATAAGGTCAAATGGTAAAACATGTTTAGCTTAATATTCAGTTTAAATTTTCCACCACATTCCCCTCTCTGGCCGTAATCAAACACGGCCAAAATTAAATTTAATTCTTCTAATCATTTGTCCATACCTGCATGACTTACCTGCTCCACCGAATCCTCCTATTTTAAGTCAGTGACTTTAATACCACCTGTTATCTCTAACCATTTCCTTGTTTCATCTTTTACTTCATAAAACCTTTAAGATATTCCTTCAATCAACATCCTGCTGTAATACAACCAATTTCTAATGTTTCACATACACATGCCATCTTCTCATCTATTCATCTCCTTGCCAATATTCTATCTCTAGTAAAAAACTAAACATACCATAGTACATTGCCTTTTAACTTTAGACCTTGAGTCAAGTTTCATCATTTTTTAGCTATCATTTTAATCGCATTGATCTATTAGGCCTTAACATGCCAATAATGCTGATTAACCATTTTTCTTAATCTTATGTTGTTAGCTTTTAATTAAAGCAGGCGATTGTTTTACTTAGTCAGATCTATTTAAGGATCTGTGTAATAAAATCTAACCAAAAAGGTTCTATAATCTTTCATTTTTATCCTTAACACTAATATCAATAATTTTATTATCTTGTTTCAAACAATGCCATTATTTTAAAATTAACTCTGTTTTACACAGCTCTTGCCACGAGAATAGCCTTAGCTGAGGACATGCCATTTAATCTTTAATTAAGTATCTTCCAACAATCCTATTTTCCAGAATTAACAGATGGACATAACTTATACCTCTAAGTTTTGGCAATGTGGAATAGCTCATAATTGATCTATTTATCCAGATCATTAAATCTTTAGCTTCATTGTGAATTTAGAAAGCTTTTCAGATTTTTTTCTATATTAGCAAATACTCTATTTCTCTGACTTCTCTAAACTGATTTGACTAATTTTAGTTTAAATGTGTCTAGGTTTTAACTCTGTCCCCTACATAATTTGTTTTAATATGTTGAAGACCTTTCTCAATAATACAATAACAAAACAATATTTAATTCCTCGAAGCCGGCTAAATAAGCAAGCACTGTTGCTGTATTCCTAGCTAGCTAGACCCGCAGTCACCTCTCAGATATCAAATACACAGACGTTAGACAATACATGAAAGGAACACTTCAGTAATCACACTGGTAACTTCTTCAACTAATAATAATCCATAAATTAAAGGTTTCCCAAAATCAATCCCCTTTTAAAAAGTTTCCTTTAGCTATTTTAGCAATTTGGAACCACCTAAAATATATTTAATGTAGTCATTAATTCATCACTATAGAAGTTTACCCAATTATCTATTCAGACCTAGTCTGGCAAAGTAACTTATCACCTATTCTCTCTTATTAGTGAACAACTATTGCTATTACATTTTAGCATTTATGATATCGGTCTTAGACTTTTAAAACCCTCAAGTTTCTTCAATAATAGTCCCTAGATTATTTATTATTTTTACAGTAATGTAGTTAGTTAAAGTCTATATACTCTTCAGAATTAAGATATTTTCCTCTTTTCAGTTTACGTGTACCTAAGATATTTTCAAATTAATCAATAATTTGTTCAAATTTCAACCCTATATTAATTCTCGGTCCTACAGTTTGATTGAACCAAATAAAACATCAATAAACATCACATTATTGCCTCTGGAAGAACATCACAGAACACCACATTTTTGCAACCCTGTATCACATGAAATACGTTCCGACGAAACCTCCCCGCAATTCGCAACCACGTCACATCCTGGAGGAAATTCAAACAGAAACAGCAATATAATCAACATCAACACACCTGCAGATATAATAACACATATGCATTTAAACACTTTGTTAGACCAGATTTGTTCCCAGGTGTGCTGGTCGTCGCGTTGGCCCCACAGACGTCTAGCCTGGGTTTCCCCATCCTGCCTTACCGCAGCGCGATTCAATTCACGCTGAAAGGCAGTCTGGATACCATGGCCAGATTTTTCGCCTCATTTAGGGAACCAATCACAGAACGGGGAGGGAGCAGCTAGACGATGACGACATCTACGACACACGGAAACAGTTTGTTTATATCGATTTAACATGGCTGAAGACGCGAAGCTACTCTTTGATAAAAAACTTAACGTCATTGTTTACAAAAAAGATCTTTCCCATCGTCTTCTTCCTTGTCTAATTTCTGTCGCTCTACATACGTCATCTGGTATAATCGAAACGATTGGCTATGAGCTACGTACAGGCATATTTGATAGACATTCTTAACACCCAATAAACTGCGACGGGCATTCTGAAACCACGCCTCAAATACGAGAAATTGCGCATGTGGTTCCCAGACCCAATTCTCAACGAGATTGGGTCTGGCGTTAGCCAGGCTAACAGACGTCTGAAACGTTCCATGTTCGCCTTTTGACTCTTTGCGAGCCGTAGCAAGGTCTTTCCCTCGTAGGTAGAGGAGGCACGTTACCAGCACGTCCTTTTATTTTCCCTCCTCTACTTTTCCTCTGGATGGCGGTTGGTGGGGCTTGCAATGTGACACGTGAACCCAAGCGTCACGCTCGGAAACCTTGATTGCTGTATTCGTTGTTAGAATGATCTCATACGGACCCAGCCACCTCGGGTTGTACCACGCCTTGCGTCTGTGATCCTTGATCCAGACCCACTGTCCTGGCTCGTAAGAGTGCTGTGTCTCTGTACCTGGAACCGGCAATGCAGCTTTGACCTGTTAAGGGAGACCTTAACTATTTTTGTTAGTGACAACATCTATTAACATAATCTGCTTGTCTGGCCGGTCGTCCTTTCTGATCAGACCTGTGAAATTTCATGATAAACAGTAACAAGACAATATTTTATACATTTGGAACAGAATAAGTTCTGTTCGACAGGATCCATCATGACATCCTGTAAAAAGAAGAAATTAAATGTGGGGTGGACAGGGCAAGCATGCTTGCTCTCTGCCTTCCCAGAGTTATACGCTGCGCATGTGTGACACTGTTTATTTCTGCCACAACAATAACCTATCTCAGGATAGTTAGCCAAAATCATCCATGCCATTATTTTATTGGGCATATTTCACCATGTGGTCATAATTTACTCTGTTAGTGATATCAGCAAAAAATATCCTGTATCTTCGAAAAACATTGTAAGGGGTTAATATTTCAGTCAATCATTTCTCAATACAGTCAGGACATACATAAGAACAGGACGCTTAGTCCATTTGCAAAGTTCCATTGACCAAGGTTACATCCAGTCAAAAGTGTCTTTAGATGATTAGATCATATCGAAAATTTGTCTGAAGGCTACATCCTAAATAAAAGGAAGTAAGATTTATTTTGTTCTATTGTTGGATCTAGAATGGAAAGTTAATCACCATCAGACATGAAAATGGGAAGTATGATAAGTTTTACCATAAGATAGAAATATACACTCAAAGTTTTATGGTTAGTACCATAATTAATCTTATCTATTAAAATTTCCATTCATTCACATTCACACACTTTCACACACAAACACACATCCCACCCCTCTCTGGCCAGAGAATCATACCTTTTTGTCTGCCATAGCAGTTTATGAACTGAATGAGGAACATATATTTTATTAGGAGTGGAATACCACCAAATCCGAACGGTAACAACTTTTACGACAGAAGCTACTGAACGTAGACACACTGTGGCATTCCCCTTGCGACAGTGTCTAAACGTTAGGATATTAATTATCAATCGTCCGATGCAGTCACAATGTGTTTGAGTTTAACACAGTGAACGTAAACCTAAAATATCAAATAGATTAAACACTTTAAAATAATAATCATAGACCTTCGGTTGCAGTTGAGAGATTCAGCTTCAATCCCTCAAATGCAATTTGTCATTAATTACACAATTTCAATTTTTCAAAACTTTTTGTTGTTGCTCCTAAGCTATTTAAAAGAAGATTTGGAAATCTTCACACAATTTCGGATCCATGGACAAAAGCAAAAACATTTCTATCTCGTACCCTGGTGATGACAGCATGTGATTTCAAAAGTTTATAATTAGAAGCATTTTTCTTATTGAATCCAGAAAATTACCTTTAAATGAAATGGAGTGACCAATAATTTTGCTTTTCTAGCCATAATGTCTCTTTGGGACATTTTGTGCCCTATATTTAGTAGTCAATATATATATATAGTCAATAATATATTCTCAACAAATTCATGCTTTTACCACTATTGGTTTAAGCAATAAGCCTCACTATCCAAATCCAGTGTTTTAACTGATTGGTGAGTCAATCTCTCACTTCTGCTATTGAACTTCCTGTATTAGGCCAGCTGGACTGGTCCCTATTGGAAAGCAGATTCAAAGTGTTAGTTGAAGAAATATGAAGAATTGCTGAAACCAGTGGATAATCAAAAACAATAATCAATTAATTGATAATTAACTAATTTGAAACGTTCTCTGTAGTGATCATTGAAATTCAGCACCTGGCCCACAAGTGAGGGGATGGAGGTCTTTCTTTTCTGTGTGGATTGTCCTTCAGTTGACTTGTTAGGCTGATACGTTTGATCATCAGGCTGCAATGGCCCTCTCTTTCTGGCTTTTGATCCACCCTGGCACAACATTTCATAATGCATGGCAAAAATTGTCTTTAGGAAAAGTCTCAAGTGAACTTGTCACCTTTTCCTGCACTGTCTCAGTTGACCCCTCAGAAGTGTCCACTTCCTCTTTCGGGAGCTGGGGAGCTGAGGGCACCACTTCCTCTTTCTCTCTCTCCAGTCATCCAACTTTTCAAGCCAGGCGTCTGAAACCTTGAACACTCAGAGAACTGCAAAACTCAAATTAAACTTAGTTTAATAACTAAATATCTCATCTGGTTATCAAGACAGCAGTTCTTCATTTTATTAAAAAGCGTCCTTCATTGCGGAAAAAGCAAGCATTCTTCATTGCCAAAATGCAGAAAAAAGCAGGAAAAAACTCTAATTACAATACAGTTTTTTTTCTTTTTCTTAACTTCCTTTCTTTGTCTTTTTTTTTTCCTTCAAGAATCCAAAATAAAATGACTGTAAGATATATGTAATGTGCTTGTTCAAATCACAATTTATATTTAAATTGGTCACCCAACCTCATACTATGCATAATGCACAAAAATTATCTTAGTTAAACATAAACAATTGGTTCTTCGAATCTCTGCAATGGATAATTTTTTCTCAAGTTCTTTCACACTGTCTCCAGGGATAACGGGATACAAATTCTAGACACCTTCAGATAGAAATTATAATATTTAAAACACGTGTACTTAATATCTTATTATTTATTACTTTATTTTAAGAGCACCTAATTGCTCAGTCTTATATACTCTATCTCATCTACATAAATAAATCAGAGTTTAACTCACAAAAGTTTCTTTATGATTCAAAATCTTATGTTATCTCAGAATGCATATTCTTATTATAATCATTTATAACTAACAATTTCTGTAATTTCTTAATTGATTTCAAAATGTAAAAATTCATAAATGTTAACAATAGTACCATGTATCTTGTCTCAACTCTTTCAATTGTATCTTTATATTTTCTCAGAATTAAACCTTTATTCAAACAAAAACTTCAAACAAAAAGCAAATTGCAGCATTACAGCATCTCGGGGTATTTTTCCCTCCCGGATCTGGTTTCCAGCATGACAAGTTGCTCTCTTTGCAGGAAGTTTTATTAACACAACAAATACAATACTCAACAAATACTTTTGATTGCATTTAACCATAATCATTGCTCATTGCCCTTAATAGACAAGGTAAAAACATTTTTTTTTTCAAAATCCTTAAATCTTTTAATGTGATAGCCAATTTTACATAGGCTATGTATATATTTTTAATATAAATTATCTCACTGTGGTAAATTTAGTTGACTTTTGTCTTCTTCATATGATAATGAGATACATCGTTTAAAACTGGGCTCAGCCAGTGTGTTTTCCCTTCTCTTCTTTTTTTTTTTTTCAGCTAAATAATTTCTCAATTAAATTTCATTCTTCTAAAATCCCTCTTTTAGATTTCTCAGATATGGAAAATTTCAATTTCAACCATCAAAACAGAACAAACTAGAAACACGTTCCAAATTCTTATTTAAAAAAAAAAAAACTTTTTTTTTCATACGCACAAAAATGTTTTATTTTACACATCAAAAAGGAAAACAAAGACTGAAGTCTGCGTGTCCTACCTTAATAATTTTAAGTCCTTTTAGTCCGTCTGGAATGGGTCCCTCTGTCGAACAGGGTTCTGCAGTCTGGCAGAGTGAAGACAACATGGTTCCTCGTCCCCGTCCATCCGACAGAGGGAGATTCCGAGGACTCCTGGATTGGCTCGCCAAAATGTGATGGATTTTCTTTTAACGCACCTGACTTAGGTTGAACCTGGTGTCCCTGACACCTGAAAATATTATACTCAGTTGAGTTACCTCTGACCGCGCTGGTTGACCCAGTCTAACCCCGCCTAAGAGTCTCACAAAGAGTCGAACGACGTCTCGTCCCTTATCGAACACTATCACTTGGTGATAAGGTCTCTAGTGTTCTTAACTTGCCCCACACTATCACTTGGTAGTAAGGTCTCTAGTGTTTCGCTCAAATAACTTGTTCTACTAACTAACTTTGCTGCGCAGCTTAAATGACAGACAGACTTCAGTAATTATCCCTTAAATGCTTTTAATTAACGGCCAGGAGAGTTCTCGAGCAATATTCAGAGAATCTCCCAAGTAAAAACAAGGCCGGTGGATCTCAGACAATTTCCATTGAGAATCCCACCGAAAACACGGAAAACAACAGTTTTTATACAATAGGGAGGTATGGCATAATGACATTAATTTGATTGGTTATTCATTCACAGTCTCTTCTGTTACTGGGTAGAGAATAATATGTTTTAACCATTACTTCATTTATCACAAGTTCTAACTTAATCATCCCTGTCTAGTCTCATTTCCCATATTTGTTATTTTTACACATAGTCATGGGTTCGACACACACACACATTCACCTAAAATACAGAATGTCTTAGAACATTGTTTCAGAGATTTAGCAGGTCAAATAAGGTCAAATGGTAAAACATGTTTAGCTTAATATTCAGTTTAAATTTTCCACCACACTCCCAAAACAGATTCCAATTATTTACAAAGAGCAGTTTCTGTTCATTACACCATGACATTAACCATTCATTTAAAGCAAATAATCTACTGAACCTTTCTTGTCCAAGTCGGTACGTGGGAAGCGGTCCAGACACGACGATCGTTGCTCTAGGCGATGTGCTGCGTACCGTCTCGATCAGGCTCCTGTAGTCCTTCTTCAGAACCTCCGTCTGCCGCAGCCTGATGTCGTTCGTTCCCGCATGCAGCACGACAGCTCTGACGCGCTCGTCACCGTTCAGGATCTCCGGAACCTGCGCAGCGACATCAAGAACACGAGCACCAGGAAAGCAGTGAGTGCGCACCTTACCTTTACCCGAGGTAGCACGGACATGGCGGGACCATGGAAGTGCCGATGATCACGGCGTCATCGCGTTCCGACTCGCGAAGAGGGGAGAAGCGGTTCCGGGTGGAGATCTCGAAGACCGGGAGGGGCGGAGAGGTTCTTGCTCTGGTCCTGGTCCTGGTTATTATTACATAATAATAGTTATAATATTAATCCCATGATAGTAATAGCCATAGGCTATATTGTAAAAACAAATGCACTAAAAAATAAAGGAAACTTTCATAATTAGTTTTGTACTAATTTCTATACTTGAAAGAGATGCACATGATGACATATTTCATGGGCAGGTGTCAGAAAAAAACCTTGCTGATTTTTTTTTTGACCAATGCATTACACCGGCACTAACAGCGCCGCCAATTAAGCAAAAAAAAATGAATGGGCCGCCGATGTACGAGTTTTATGGGCCGTTAAAAAATAAATAAATAAATATTAGGATGTATTGGCCGAAAAAGAACGTTGGCCCACCGGGAATCTCCGGTAGTCCCGATGGCCAGAGAGACAGCCAACATGTCTGGATGTCACACTTTAAATCCTACCTGTTGGCTTTCAGCATGCACTTATTTAGCTGCTGTCACACCAATTGACATGCCATCTCCTTTTCCCTCTTTCTTTTTCTATTTTTAGCCCACCAGCATTTTGCTTTATCCATCTTTTTCGACGACAACTCACTCACTTCTCCTGCTCACTCAGCAGCGCTCATGGTGACGGCGCTCGGTTTTTGGACGTGGTTTGCTTCTTACTGGCTTTGGTCTGTTGCTCAAGCAAAACTGTCATGTGGCTTCAGAAGATTCGGTATAGTGTACACTTTAAAGCAGTGTTTTTCAACCCTGCTTCTGAAGGACCCCCAACACTGCACGTTTTCTTTGTCTCCCTAATCAAACACACCTGATTCACATCATCAGCTCATTAACCCATGTGATAATGAGCTGATGAGTTGAATCAGGTGTGTTTGATTAGGGAGACACAGAAAACAGTGGCTGCGTTCGGAATCGCATACTCAATGAGTAGGTACTTAATTTCAATGAGTACTTACTTAACGAGCGCTAAAAGAGTAGGTACTTTATAGCCAAATCTCGTTGAGTATGAATGCGATCCGGACATCATCGCCATGTTGACGTTATCATGTGACCTACGACGCGTTATCACAAGCGCAACAACTTAAAAGATATGAACGACACGTTTAATTCATCTATCTGTAAATATCTCGATATTGATTAAACTTGCTCATTTTGTGGTATTGTTGAAGAAACAGCTCTCCATTTATTTTGTGAATACATTTAGGGTTGATCTAAGTTGTTATATTTTAAACCATACGAATGTGACCCACAGTTTTTATCCTTATAACGATATATTTTTTTAATAAGAACCCCCCAAATCTTGAATATGTCGTTAATTTCTTTATTTTATACCCAAAAAGTTTCTCATTTGTTTCCCTTTTTCTTGATGAATTTACCTCTCGTTTCATCCCTCAGACTTATAACAAAAACATTTTTTTTATGTATTATGATACAACTATGGTATCTTTCCATGATCTTGTATGTAATAACTTTAAATTATATGAGTGACAGGTGCACTAACACTTCATAACATCAGTAACTCGACAGCCCTACCTAGAACAGTTTTCCTCGGCGTGTGTAATGTCTGCACAAAGGAGACGGGCAGCTGCTCGAAGATCTCTCCGTTGGAGAAAACTGTTGATTTTATACTCGAAAAATGTAAGTATCGTTCCTTAAATATGTATATTACCTCAGAATGAATTGCATTGTTAGCCCACCCCAAAACTTAAACAAAATAATAATATTAAATGCTGACCAATACTTAATTATATTACTTATTTAAATGTATATACTAAAAATGATATAATTTAATGCACTCTTAGAAGAAAAGGTTCTATATAGAACCTTAAAAGGTTCTATCAGGCGCTACGTATTTGGAACCCTAAAAGGTTCTATACAGAACCCTTTTAAGGGTTCAATCAAAAGAACCCTTTAGGGTTCTTTGTAACCAGGAAAAAGGTTATATATGGAACCTTTTAGGGGTTCATTCATTAATTTTGTTTTGTCAAATAATAGCCTAAAGAACCTTTGTGCCAAAAGGGTTCTTTCTTGTCATTTTTAGAACCTTTTTAGCATAAAATGTTATTTGGAGTAAAGAACCCTATGGTTCTATATAGAACCCCAATGAACCCTTTTTTCTAAGAGTGTAAAACAAGCTAAATGTAATTTGTTTTGTCATATGACATAGTTTTGCATTAATACACACTAGATAAAGTCAAGCAATGAATTAATGCATACATAAATTAAATAATATTTTATATACTGAAAACAATAAGAAACATGAATAAATGAGTAAAAGAACAAATAAAAATAACCATCACAATAAACAAATGCATATACAAGTCAACAACACATGAAACAAAGCTTTATTCAAACTACAATCATGTATTTACAGGCGCTGAACCCCACATCCTACTGCCATCTCAACACAGCGGTTCCCATTCTGCAGCTTTATTCTGATGAATTCACCAGAGGTGACCGTGCCTTCGTGCCGGAGCTTGTTGCTGCGCTTCACAATCTGAGGCGATAAGGGCCGGTGGAGTGATGGAGGGTCTCATAAGGGCCGGTGGAGTGATGGAGCGTCTCATCCATGGCACCGTATCCAGGATTCAGCTCTGGGCTCCTCATCCTCAGTGCTCACACCAGTCTGCAGACATTTCAGATCCTACAAAAATGCACAAACATTATACAAAAGCAGTCATTTTAACAGCACAATGTAATTTGATTTATGTATTAAAAGTTTTAAACTTTTGAAACTGTTGATTTATCTGCTCAATACTAGCCTACATGCTGAGGTTGTAGCAGCTGATGTGTTAACTCACTTTTTATCCAACTTAAATGTTCCTCAATTTATCAACAGTAATAAGGGACAAATAAAATATATAACATGTTTAGTTACTTTATAGATTTGTTTATTTACCTTATTTACAGCACATTTGTCTAATGTAAACAGTGTTGACAACAGTGAATTATCCTAATAGCACACATACATCACTCAGATGCAATACTTATACAATATTTTCCTTTCAGATGTAAATAGACATTTTAAATAAGCGTGTTTAAGATGTATATGGTTATGTAAATTAATCCACTTTAGAGACGTAACGTTACGTGTGCTTACTGGAGCTCCCCTGTTAGCTAGCTATAAATAAAAAAACATGTTTTTACAGCAAAATCGCAACTATACTATACTGTCTAACTCCTTTACACCTTCAACAGTTAAAACGTTTACTCTATAGTAGTTTAACACATACGATTTAAACACAAGGAACCGTGTTTACTCACATTTGAAAACCCCCGCATCGCTGATCTCCGTGATGTTTGATAATGACGTATGCTCTCGCGTGGCCTCCTGGGATAAATGAGTACAAGCTGAAAAGCACTCAAATGTCTGGGCGAAAGCAGGAGATCATCCGGGAACTTCTCGTCTACTCTTTTAGGAATACTGATGTTTCGAACGTACTGCTTCTTTCACGTGCTGTTTTCGCCTACTATATAGTAGGAAAGTAGGCATATTCGAACGCACTATCGTCCAAATCTCGCGATAATTAGTACGTCAACCAGATAATTCTCGCCTACTTTTTTATGAATACTGAGGATTCGAACGTACTTTTTCGCTCGCCTACTCTTTTCGCCTACTATATAGTAGGGAAGTATGCGATTCCGAACGCAGCCTCTGTTTGGGATCCTTTAGGAGCAGGGTTGAGAAACACTGCTTTAAAGGGATAGTTCACCCAAAAATGACAATTAGCCCATTATTTACTCACCCTGAAGCAATCTTAGACGAATACAATCAGAGTTCTATTAAAAAAATGCCCTGGCTCTTCCAAGCTTTATAATGGCAGTAAATGGGCACAATTTTTTTTAAGTCCATACAAGTGCATCTAACCATCATAAAAGTGTCCCAAATGGCTCTGAGGGGTTAATAAAGCCCTTCTGAAGTGAAGCGTTCTTGTAAGAAAATGTCCACATTTAAAACTTTATCGGCTAAAATAACTAGCTCCTGGCCAGACGGCTGTACTCATTGATTTACGGCGAAAGAGTAACACTTCAGCTAGTTATTTTAGCCGATAACATTTTAAATGTGGGCATTTTTCTTACAAGAACGCTTCACTTCAGAAGGCTTATAACCAGAGCGTTTGGACACTTATATGATGGTTAGATGCACTTTTATGGACTAAAAAAATGTGTGCCTATTTACTGCCATTATAAAGCTTGGAAGAGCCAGGACATTTTTTATTCGTCTGAATACACCTAGGATGGCTTCAGGGTGAGTAAATCATGGGCTAATTGTCATTTTTGGGTGAACTATTCCTTTAATGGAGTATTTCGATGGTACTTTTTTTCTCTTTATGGAGCTTCTCCCTGCTGTCATTTTGGGACAAATAGGAGTATTCTTAAAATGATCTATTTATTTATTACATAGAAGACGGTCATGACGCATGAGGGCTCCAAACCCTCAGTATGGTTTCTTTTGCAGAAATACGCTGTGATTAAGTTCCCCCAAGACAACACAGTTGATGTTGTGGCTTCCAACTGGCTTGAAGTTACAAAAGAGGTATTTATAATTAGTAGTATATCTGAATAGTGTAAATGAATACCATTTTTTTTCAGCTAGTCCATTTTGAAAGGTTAACATAAAGATCTGCTCTCAACAGGGTATATTTTGCTACTGGCCAAGAAATTTTTTTACTGCCAAAGCAAAAAAAGAGCCACTCCAGATACTACCTTGTGGTCTAAACATGTTGCGGTGGTTCTGGTGTATACAGGTATTTATGATATATTTTTAATTTTCTAAATTTTTTACACATATATGGTGTATACTGTTCTCTTACAAATTAAGCTGCCATGTTCTTTCTAGATAGCTATGAGGAAGCCAGACTGAAAGCCAACCAGGCCACAGTGACGTCAAACCTGGAGAGCGACGAGGAACCTCCACGGAGACCAGTACGACCTCCAGCTAGATATATGAGAAAGCTGGATAGTGGTAAATACTTTTCTGAAAATTTGACAGAGGAGAATTTAAAAAAGTTTTTCCTATGGTTGCTTTTATGCTGCGTTCACACTGGACGCGAATAGCGCGTCAGGCGCGAGTGATTTCAATGTTAAGTCAATGCAAAGACACGTTACGCGCATAAAAAATTCCTGCGGCGCAAATGAGGCGTAGAGCGCGGCGCGGCAGACGCCTCATTCGCGCGAATGGCGCGTTACGCAAGAATGATTTTATTGAGCTTTTTGTGCATTCACGCGTTTGACTCGAATTCGCGTCTGCCGCCCAGTTGAAAAATCTGAACTTTGCCGTCAATTCGCGCCGCGTTAACCAATCAGGAGCCTAGCTGCTTGCTGCTGTCACGTGGTGAAGTATCTGGATGCTTCAATAAATTGTTTTGTAATATGACTGTGGTTCTAATGCACAAAAAAGCAAATATTTTATCACATAAAACTTGATTTCACTATATGAGACATATTAATTTTGTATTGAATGCTATTTATTCCAGATCTAGATTATATGAAATATTATTATAATGTAAAGACAACCAACATATAAGTTCGTGTCTGGACAGTGATGTGTGTGAGAGAGAGAAAATCACAGGACAGATTAATCACTTTTGGAGGCTGGCTTCATTTATCATCAAAACAAAAATAAATGACAGATTAGGTGGATGAGGGCGGGGGTGATCCTCGCTCCGATGCGGGACAACAGGTCATCAAGCTGGACGCGGGACAGGCAGAAGTACCGCTGCCAGCGGCCGCCATCCAGGCGCAGCTCCTGGAGCGAGCAAATGGTGAAACTCGCCACACTGGGTTCACCTTCGAAGGGTCTGGTGGGCACAAATACGGCGACGATCACCCCTACGCCGTCGTTCTGCTCTCGTATTCAGAATATATGCTGTATTCCGAGCAAATACAGAGCGAAATTCGCTCTTGAATCGAAGTCAGAATCGAAACCCGTTGGCGGCCATCTTTTTTATGTTGATCGAGCATTCATCGAGAGAGTCAATTTCGCTCTTGACGTGCGAATGGATTCAAAGTGGTCAAGCGTATAACTAGACGCGGTAGGCGCGAATTTGACGCGCTATTCGCGTCCGGTGTGAACGCAGCATTAGAGGTCGACCGATATGGGTTTATCTCTGGCCGATGCAGATGCCGATATACAGAAATCAGGGCGTCCGATATGTTTGGCCGAAAAATGTTTTGTTTTCAGTTTCCTCTGTAGCCCCTTTTCAATACGAGATATTGTAACAATACCATTATATACTGTTAAGTAGGTGATGATGATGAAGACCCACCACTGCCAAAGATGCCACGCATTTTAAGCACATCTAAATGTGAGTTAATTGTTTAAAACCTTTTCGTTACCCCATTACATACTTTCAATGTTCAATTAAATATTTATTTAAAGGTTTTTTCTTTTTGTTTCAGTCACCCCAAGACCAGAATATTTTGGAGAAAGAAGAATGAGAAAGTGTGAGTTTACTCATTCTTCCTGTCGGCAAACACATTCAGAAAAGATAGAATCCTTTGATAATACAGCCTTGTGTTCTGTTACTTAATTGGCTTGTCAGTAAATAAATACATATATTTCAAGCTGTGGCACCACTCAACAAAATGAATGCTACTATTACACCACCATTTATTTAAAAACAAAACATTCCTGCATAATTGTTTTTGGAATCATGTTTTTCAGGTCTTCTAAGTGCCCAAGATCCAGAAACACCCATGTCTGACAGGGAAACTCAACATGATGGTGAATAAGACATTTTAATTACTATACTATTTTCACGTGTAGTAATGTGACACTGTTTGTTACTATTTGATCAATATATTTCTTAATTATCTGAAAATGCTCATCTGTCCTGTTGTTTTGTTCAGTCACCCCCAATTTCCACCAACTGCGGAACGGCTGCGGATCCGCTCAGGAACGGCGGCGGAGTCAATAGGTTTCCATTAAAATCAATGTGTGCATTTTCACTGGCTGCGTAACGGCTGCGTTCCGACTCCGTCCCAGCTCCGGCGACCGCAGCCCTCCGGAGAAGATACGCAGAGTTTCTATTTTTGCCGGATGCCGGAGAGCGCCGCAGGAAGTCGAGCACAGAAACTAAATAAAACATCCGGTAATTTCCAAAATAAAAATATGGTTTTCCCTTTTCCAACAAGAACAATAGTTAACTTTATTTACACAGCCTAGTACTTTCCCAATTCATTCAAAAAGGAACCCAAATAAACATTTAGCATTTTATAAGTTGATTATATTTAATTATAAATATTATAGAATCACAATAATCTCCACAAAAAAGGAGATCAGCAGGTCAGCACAGAGTTGTTTCCCCTGTACTCATCTGGATGGAAACAAACTGTTGCTGGTTTTTTGGTTCTGTTTAAAGAAACTGAATCCTGTAAACGTACATTCGCGAGATATCGTATGTCCTCGTGACTTCAGCTGTCAGTCATGGCCGCAGGCGTTCTGCAACAAATCCGGATCTGGTAGGTATTGAAGGACGGCGGAGCACGGATCCGTCACGCAGCGGAGACGATCCGCAGCCGTTCTGCAGTTGGTGGAAATCCGGGGTCACATGTCTTCCTTGTTCAGTTTTCCCGCTCCTCGTTTGTCTTCAGTTGTCTCACCTGTGTTAAGTTAATTATCATCTGTGTCACCTGTCTTCAGCTCGTTTTGTTAATCAGTGTCTGTATATAGTCCCCTTCAGTTCAGTTAGTCCTTGTTGGTTGTTAGTTGTGTTTAGAGCATGTGTGCGCCTGTCATTCTGCCTGAACCTGTGAGTAATATTTAGTAAATCATTTGAATTGGAGCCTTTTGAATTTGAGTCTTCTACCCACACCGTGACAATAATATATTATTTAATGTAAAATAATATTTTTCATTTTCAGCTGATGTGGCCATAGATGTACCTGCATCAGCCGGGGAAACCAATTTGTGAGTACAAGTTTGTTTTTTTCTTTCATTAAAGTTTGTTGCCATAAGATTGTTTTTGAAAAGAAGTCTCTTCTGCTCACAAAGGTTGCATTTATTTGAACAAAAATACAGTGATATATTGTTAAAGGATGTGTATGTAAGATTGTGGCCAAAACTGGTACTGCAATCACTTTCAAATGACTGTAGAGGGTGTATACCCTCTCCCTCCCCCCTGACTCGAGGTTGCCAGATAGGCTGCAGGGGAATCTAGGAACGTAGGCTGCTACAAGAAGTGGTAACTAGAGCAGAGCTGGCAACCCGGATGCCGCAACTATACTGACTTTGTGATTGGTAGATAGGTGGAGGGTGGAGCATCAGACCAAAACAAAACATGACAACATCATCAGTTGAGGGCTGCAACTTCACTTTTTAAATGAAAATATCCAGGCCGGACTACTGTTGTCAGTGATATAAGTATTTGAAATGAACATGATTTCTTAATGTCTAGTGACATCAGGGCCTTTTTATGATTAATTGAAATGCATTTCTTACATACAGCTCCTTATAAATATTAAAACTTAAATGTTAAAAATTTAAAGTCTTTTCAATTAATATATTAATATATTTCAAGTTGTATTTATTCCTGTGATCATAGCAGAATTTTCAACTCCAGACTTCATCCTTTAGAAATCATTTTAATATTCTAATAATGTACTGTTATAGGGCTGCATAATTAATCGAATTTCTAATCGTGATTACGATTATTTTACACTTTATTTTTTATGTTTAAGTGACTGTGGTGGCTCATACCAACATTATATAAACAAATACAAAACATAATACTAATACAAACAGTTTGGGACTAATTCATAGCTTTAGCATAGGCCTGTTTATTTATCAGTATTCTTAGACATATTCTTGCAATTTATGTAGCGATGCGGTCACCGTCATTTTGCCAAGTAAGACATGGTCCTGGATCAACATGTTGTTGATCCTGGATCAACATTCCTGTCCCAAAATGTAGTCCTTACCCACTTCCTATCCCTAAACCTAACCCTACCCATAACTTTTCCCTAAAATCACCTAAACATGACATAAACTGTAAACTTGTCCCTCAAATCTGATTGGTTGATTGGAAAGTTGATCCAGGATCAACAAAGATGTGGTACTTGGTGAAATCACGTTCACCATTTAAGCAGAGCGAATGAGACGAGTGCGTCACGTGTGGTGTTTGTCAACGCGCCTTTGGAGAGAAGTGAAAGTGACTGCTCGGCTAGTATCGATACTTCGGGAAATTAGTATTGGTACCGTTCAGATATTTTAGTATCGATATTTATCGAAATATCGATTTTTGACAACACTAGTAGGTGCTATACCGTCAAAATGGTATAATTACATTGTCTATAGATAATTGCTCACTGTATTTTTGGTCTTTTTTTTTTTTTTTTTCTGCTTCATGTCTTTACAGATAGTGGCAAGTTTCGTCACCGTCTGCGTAGGAAAATTGCTGAGAGCAAGAGACTGCTACTGAAAGCCATAGAGACCTATAACAGTCATGAGCCTGTCATGACAATTGACATTAATGAAGTGGAGCAGTCACTATCAGGAGACAACCCGTCCCCAACATGGCCGTGGGAGGTTCATGGCAGCGGTAAGTGAGTTTCCTGAGGCCTCTGATTTATGTTGTAATGATTCAAGTCAGGATTGTTATTTATACATTTTCTTTACCTCTGTTGTAGCACAAATTGAAGACAAGTTAAAAAAATTTAAAGGGGTGATGAACTGAGAAATCAAATTTTCCTTGAGCTTTTGACATCTGAGAGGTCGTCATATTATAACAATATCTTGTAAGTTTCAGAACTGAAAACGTCCTTGTTAGTCCAATAAATGCTTTTGACACCAGCCTCAGCAAACGCCTCGTTTTTCAAAGTGGGGAACAAGGTTATTATAGTTTTGCTTTTTTAAATAAGTTTAGTTTTTAAAAATCGTTTTCAATTTTGCTTTATAAATTTCAGTTTAGTTTTTAGTTAGTTTCATTAATGGTTTTGTTACGTTTTTTAGTTTAGTTTTTATTTTGCAACACATTTCTATTTAGTTTTTATTTTAATTTAGTTTCAGTTTTTAGTTTTAATAAATTATAGTTTAGCAGAGCAAGCAGTACACTTTAGTGTAGACCAAAGCGCGACCAAACCCTTGTGTTATTTCCCATTCCACCCAAAAGATGCATCCTTTATGAACAGCCGCTATGCACTATAGATGTGTTTTTTTGTACGTTACGGTCCTTCATTGAGCTCGTCACAGGACAGCGGTTAATCGCCTCAGCAACTTCACGTGTATGAAGCGCCAAATCAGGCATTTCCTTGAACAGCCACAGGTCAGATTTTTCCGCTGAAGTAAAGAGCTTATTAATCACGAAAACGATTTATTTTTGATAATTATTATTTTATTTCAGTTAGTTTTTCAGTAACTGTTGTTAGTTTCGTTTAGTTTTAGTTTTTCATTTTATTATGAATTTTTAATTTTATTTCAGTTTACGAAAATGTTTTTTGACCAATAGTTTTAGTCTTAGTTTCAGTTTTCGTTTACGAAAATAACCTTGGTGGGGAACTCTGACGTCAAAGAGGATAAAATACCACCCCCGCGAGAAGATCAACGCCTACTTCAACACGGCCGGTTTAGCCCCGCCCACCGATTCGCGCATTACACGCATAGCTAAATAACATAGATGCCTACCTCGTGATGACAAACCGGATCGAGCTACCGAGTGCCTGGCTGTGGAACAAGACAGTCGCTGCATTAGCTTCCTCTAGATTCCAATAGGAGTGCATGGACAAACTTCATTTTTAATGACGTTCGACTCCAGCTGATGATGTAAAACATTGTCCGTCTGTTCGCTTCATTTCACTGAGGATTGTTTTGTAAACAAGACTGGATTTGCAGAACGATTAAGAGTAAAGAACGGTGCCGTGCCGTCTATATTGGATCTTACAGGAATGGTGAAACACACGGACTCTGGGTCGAACATGTATGAATCATTCCGGTTGCCATTGGACATTTTCAAAACAATTTCCCCCACGTGCATCGACGGGTAAGTTGAAACTCTTTATAATATGCAAAACTCTTATCCACTCACAGCAGTGGGCGTTTACTTCCAAGTCTTCAGTGCGAGACGCCCATAAAAACCGAGCGTTTTTCAGCTAGGCTCAAAACTAGGGTACAAAATAGCCTATTATTTATTCATTTTGATGTTTTTGAATGCAAAAACCAAGCGAACGTCATAAGTTTACCTCAGACAACAATATAATAAGATTTAAAAAGCCAGTTCATGACCCCTTTAACAAAGCCATGCTGAAAATGAGACTCCAGGAGGAGGGGACAATACTTGTTCAAGAGATGGCCCAGCACTGCTCATGGTTGCAGAAGTTGCAGGCAACTCTTAAAAGAAAAACTTCAGAGGAAGGCAAGTTTCATCTTTGTGAAAGAGACATATCTTACTAGAAAGCAGTTAAAAAACATGACCGTCTAATTTTGGTGAGTTATAACAAATATGTGACCCTGGACCACAAAACCAGTCTTATGGGTCATTTTCCTTAAATTGAGATTTATACATCACATGAACGCTGAATAAATAAGCTTTCCATTGATATATGGTTTGTTAGGATATGTCAATATTTGGCCGAGATACAACCTTTTGAAAATCTGCAATCTGATGGGGCAAAAAAATCTAAATATCGAGAAAATCGCCTTTTAAAGTTGTCCAAATGAAGTCCTTAGCTACGCATATTACTAATGAAGGGAAATAAATAAAATTTACACCATTGATTTACCACAACTAAACCTTTATTCACACAAAAAATCTCATTAAAATAGCCTATTTGTAATGCGATCTGGTCAAACCCATCGGTTGTCGCGCTGCACGGTTTCAGTATAAGGTCTAAAAATAGATCGAATGTCAGTTTTTTGTAAAAAATTGGGTTTTCATAAAATTATTATTCTATAACATCTTGTCTATCCTCTTTGAATATATCTTGGGAAAATTTACAAGTTTAGTGCAGAAAAATTGCGATTTATAGTGGCAAGCTGAAAAGACTGTCTTACTTTCTCTTTAAGAACACGCACAGAGAGAGAGAAAAAATCGACATTTTAATCAATGAAAGAAATAAAAACAGATTTGGGAAACAGATTATCAAAACCTGTAATAGGCTATGTCAAATTTCACCATGTGGTGGCTTTTCCCAGATCGCATCACATTTCACCAGGAACATATAAAATTGAAGAGATCCACACAACACACATTGATCGAATTCGTCGTCTTCCAGGGCATATTATTTGCCAAGCCGGTCTCTGGACATTCTGTATCATCTTCCCAATCATTTGCGAAAAAATAATTTACTATGTTCGTTACATTATTGCTGTCATTAAAGTTTAAATTGAGCAAACGCGCTATCTCAGAATCCATGGCTTGCACCGTAACCATTGCGGATTGTGTACACTGTGCACGCGAAGAAGTCGCCAGCCAATGAGAGGCGCTGTAGCAGGCCGTTGCTAGGAAGAAAACGTTTTTTTTTTACACGAGAAAGTTTTGTTTTAACGCTCTCTATTGGCTTACTGCTCTAATGACGTTGTTGAGAGTTATAAAACCGAAAGCTGGAAATCTAAGCTTGACAACGATACCAAACTTAGCAGCGAGCGAGTTTTTTTAGGCGTGTTTTCTGACTTTTTTTGCGCGATTTTGCTGCATCCACTCACACAAATATTTTTTATATATATTTACGGTAGGAAATTTACAAAATATCTTAATGGAACATGATCTTTACTGAATATACTAATGATTTTGGCATAAAAGAAAAATCGATTATTTTGACCCATACAATGTATTGTTGGCTGTTGCTAAAAATATACCCGTGCGACTTACGACTGGTTTTGTGGTCCAGGGTCACATATTACAAAGCAAGTGGGTATGTCATGGCGATTTGGATTTTTTT